>PVKA01023787.1:0-26882 GCA_004027165.1 Ctenomys sociabilis | reverse complement strand
ACAGAACTTCAATCTCTTTCCTCTGTGGCTCCATAATCTCCTTGTTCAGAAAATTTGGAGCTCACCTGAGTTTCATGATGTTGCAGTACAGGTTCTCCTATGTCCTGAGTCTTCGCTGACCTTGAAAGGCTAGGGCCAAACTGTTGGCTGGCCTTGTGGCTCTTCTATTTCTCCAACTCTGACTTGTGATCTTAGGTTGTTAACCATCCAGAAGAAAAGCTGATTAGTATCCTGCAGCATATGCCATTCACTTTGCCTTATCTGACTCAACTGATTTTACTTGTTGTACGTTTCCTTTTGTATTTCTGCTTTTTGTTTGTTATACTAAGGAGACTCTATGATATTTACATATGTGTGTCTGGTTTATTTCACGTATGAGTATATGTTCAAGTGGCATCCACTTCAGTATAAATGCTTCGAACTTATCATTCTTAATAGCTGAGTAATACTCCATTATATAGAAATACCACATCTTTTTCAACCATTCCTCATGTGATGGACATCTTGGTTGTTTCCAAGATTTTGCTATCACACATAAAAAAAAAAAAAAGGAAAATAATACCCGATATATAAGGATTTTTGAGAAAAAAGCAAGAATGGTTATTCTGTTCTCTGATAATGTGAACATCAAAGATTCATTATTTCATGATTACATGAGATAAAGAAGGTCACACTACAGGCTGGGGAGATTGATTTGTGATGTAAGTGCCAGCCTGGCAACTGCAAAGATCTGAGTTCGAACACTGATACCACATGCCAAATAACTGTGCTGGCCCCAAAACCAGGAGTGGAAGTGAGCACCTGTAATCTCAATGTTGGGGAGCCTGAAACAGGAGGATCACTGTGAGGTTCAGCTATATAGAGAGACCCCATAGCAAATTTTTTTATTTACAAAAGAAAGTTGTTAATTACTTGTTAGGGAAAAATTTCAAGAGGAAGAAATAACTATCATAATTATGTTTTCAGCAGATACAGGAGCACCCAATGATATAAGACAAAATTTAAGGGACATACAAAAATAAAAAAAAAAAAAAAAAAACAATTAACAGTCTTAATTGGGGTCCTTCCCATGTCATTGTCTCAAAGAGATAGATCAACTTGACATAAAATTTGAAAAGAGGTAGCAGAACTTTGAACAAACCTTTGAATGGACTTAGACATTTAAAAGTGTTCCACCCCACATAAATGAGTTCATATTTTGTTGATTGCATATCATACATTCTCTAAAATAAACCACATAAGAGCTGGGGAGATGGCCCAGTGAAATAAGGGCTTCTCTGGCAAGAACAAGGGCCTCAGTTCAATCTCCAGTTCTACAAAAGGGGGAAAAATAGACCACCTACTTGTCCATAGAACATGCTTAAGTGAATACATGTGAATTGAAATTATTCTATGCATTCAAAATAGAAATTAGTGGCCGGGCGTGGTGGCGCATGCCTGTAATCCCAGCACTAGGGAGGCTGAGGCAGGAGGATTGTTGTGAGTTCGAGACCAGCCTGAGCTACAAAGTGAGCTTAAGGCCAGCCTGAACTGCACAGTGAGACCCTGTCTAAAAAAAAAAAAAAAAAAAGACAAAATAGAAATTAGTGAACAAAGAAACTACAAATCCCACCCAAAACACATGGTAATTAAGAACACACTACTAACCAACTAATGGGTCATAGATTAAATTAAAAAAGAAATTAAGCTGTATCTAAAATCCAATGAAAATTTAAATACAACTTACCAGAAATAGTGGGATTAAAGTACTTCTCAGTGGTAAATTTCTAGTGGTGAACTCCCACATTAGGAAAATAGACTAATAACAAATAAATACTCTAATACTGTACTGCAAGCTTCTATTTATATTTATTTATTTATTTTTTGGTTTCCTACTCTTTTTTTTAACTTATTTTTTATTTTATTGAAGTACAAATGTCAATCAGACAGTTTCAAGACACCTTAACAAAGACAGATTCGATAAATTAATACATTGCAGTTTTCATAATGTTTTGGTATCGTACAAGGTGCATACATGATATTATATTTACAGATATTATCTTAGCAGATGTCTCTTATCAGTAAATTAAGAGTGTAGCTGCTTACTTATCTTATTTTTTATACATGAATTATATCAAAAATTCAATAGTTATTTTCCTAGTTGATGACTGTAGTACTAGAAGCCGACATAATATCCTGTCCAACCACCATTAGTGCAGATCTTGCCTTTCATGGGATTATGTAGAAGCACAGCATTATCTATCCCAACTGTACTGCCTATACACATACATCATGATTTTTTCTTTCTATACCCCTTCCTTTGTCGACACCTGTCAAGGGAGATACCATGATCATGTAAGCTTCTAGAAAAAGAGGAGCACATCAAGTCCAAAACCTAAAAAGGGAAGAAATTGTAAAGATCGGAGCAAAAATTAAGGCAGATGAAATAAAGAAATCAACACAAAGAATTAAAGAGTTTTTTTGAAAGATTAAATAAAATTGATAAAATCCTAACCAACCTCATAAAAAACAAAAGTACTCAAATTCAAGCAATAAAGAACAAATATTTGGAAATTGTTACAGATCCTGTAGAAACTAAAAGATCATCTATACCTACTATGAAAATATTTACTATCAGAGGATTGCAAAGTAGAAATCCTGCACAAAGACAATATATTAAAAGCTATTATAGAAAAGAAATAGATAAAATGAAGAAAAGCTCCTACATATGTATGAGTTACTAAAAATGAATAAAGAAGATATAAAATTTTTGAACAACCCAATATCACTTACTGAAATTGAAAATGTAATAATAACCTTAAAAAATGAATGTGCAGGTTGTCATGGATTCATAGCTGAACTCTGCAACAAATTCAGTGAAAACTTAAGGCCAATACTCCTCAAACTATTTGAAAAGGAAGAAATTCTCCCTTATTCATTTCTGGAGGTATGTACTGCACTAATATCAAATCCAAGGATAGACTCAAACAAAAAGAGTCCAAACTCCTTAATGAACATAGGTGCAAAAAAGTAACATCTTGTGCAAAAAATAAAAAAGGCTATCAAAGAGAATGCAGCAAGTAAGTAAGAAGATTATACAATATGACCAAGTAGGATTCAGCCAAGAAATCCAGGAATGTTTCAGCATGTGCAAATCTGCATATGAAATACATAATATCAATAGAACCAAAAAAGAAAAAACCACATGATCATCTCAATAGACACTGAAAAGGCTTTTGACAGACTTCAACACTAATTAATGACAAAAACACTAGAGAAAATTGTAATAAATTGTTCTTACCTGATCTTATAAAAGTCATCTATGACAAAGCGACAACAGAAATTAGTCAAGACAGAGAAATAAAGGAATAAAATTTGAAAGGAAGAACTTAAACTATCATTATCTGTAGATTACATGATAATCTACAAAGCGGACTCAAAAACTATACTGAGATGTCATAGAATTAATAAATAAATTAAGTAGCACATCAGGATTCAATGTCAACATCCAAAAATCAATAACGTTTCTGCATACAAACAACAAACTCACTGAGAAAGAAATCAGAGAAAGAAGAACTTTCACAATAGTATAAAGGAAAATGAAATACTTAGGAATTAATCTAGCAAAGAAAGTAAAGGAGCTATACAATGAAAATTAAAATACTCTGAAAAAGGTGACAAAAGAAAATTTCAAGTAATGAAGATGTTCTTGGAGAGCGAGAAAAATAATTCTAAAAATTACTATTTTCCTAAAACTCTTATACAAATATAATGCAATTCTGATCAAAATACAATCAACAACCCTCACAAGTATAGAGAAAATATTATTAAAGTTTACTTAGAACTAGTAAAGACCTGGAGTATCAAAGGCAATCTTGGGCAAAAAGCTAAGACATGAGGCATTACAATCCCTGACTTGAAATTATGTTATAAAACTACTACAATAAAGTTAGCATGGTACTGGTCAAAAAGCAGATATAACTATCAATAGAACAGGTTAGAAGATGCAGACACAAGTACAAACACACAGAACCACCTTGTCTTTGACATATGGGCCAAAACACTTTCACTGAAAGAAAACCTCTTTAACAAATGGTGCCAGAAAAACTGGATTTCCACATGACAAAATACTGAAAATAGACCCAGATATAAGCACATATTAAGGCAAACAAAAAAAATAGGTCAAAGTTCTAAATATTAAAACGGAAACAATCAACTGGTTGATGAAGAAGGTAGAAATCTTGAAGACATAGAGGTAGGCAGAGAATTTATGAACAAAAACAAAGTTTCAGGGAAATATTTCAAGGAATCAACAACTTAGATGCCATCTTATTGATGAAGTTTTGCACATCAAGAGAAATCATCACCAGAGTGAAAACAAATGTCACAAATTAGGAAAATATCTAAACCAATAGCAATGTGTAATACTAGGGTCATGCTTGGAATATCTGTCATTCTGGTCTTCTAAATATATACTGCATGTTATTAAATACCAATTACTGCTACACTGTCTCTTAAGTAAAAGCTTTAAAAAAAGCTAACACATGACAATAAAAGACAAGAAAAAAAACGTCACAGGACTTTCCTGCTACAATGTTGTATATAGTTAGATTTCTAAAATTATGTATAAACACATATAATTTTTTATTCTTATTTTCAAAATATATTTTAATTTTTAATATTTTTACTTTTTATTTTATTAAAATACAAATATCAATGAGACAGTTTAAAGACACCTTAACAAGAAGGATTCGATAAATTAATACATTGCAAACTATTTTTGTAATGTTTGGTATCGTACAAGGTGCATACATGATATTATACTTACAGACATTATTATAACAGATGTCTCTTATCAGGAAATTGAGTGCAGATGTTTATGTATCTTATTTTGTATACCTGAATTATATAAAAGATTCAATACTTTATACATTCTATCCTTGTTATTTTCCTAGTGGTTGTCCATAGTACTAGAAGCCGACATAATATCCTGTCCAACCACCATTAGTGAAAATCTTGCCTCTCATAGAATTATGTAGAAGCACGGTATTATCTATCCCAACTGTACTGTCCATACACACACATCATGATTTTTCCTTTCTATACCCCTTCCTTTGTCTACACCTGTCAAAGGTGGGCACTCCATTGTCGTTCAACTAATTTAGGTGCCTGAACTCAAAGACACAATGCAACACAGTCCAGCATTCCACAACAATAGTGAGTTATCTGAAGAAGTTGTCAACCATAGCCATTTATACCTCAACTTATTATTATGGCCCCGCATTTACACCTCATTTTTATACTTTTCTGCTGGATGGTTAAGACCTAGATAGAGTAAGACCTATATACCAAAACATGTAGTTTTTGTTTCTGATGACATCAGTCAAGTCCCTTCAGGGTTTATCTTGTAATCCTGTGACTTATTCTGTAGATCCTTTGTCTGTGTCATACATGTGGATGAGTCATGGCCAATGCTTGACCAGTTTCTTCTCTGTGAGAGCCTGAGAGAAAGTTTTCTCTCCATGTGTTTCTCCCCAGGCACACTATACATCACCAATCTTTTTCCTCTGTAGCTCCATAATCTCATTAATCAGAAAATTTGGGCCACAACTGAGTTTCAAGATGTTACAGGTTCTCCTTTGCCCTGAGTCTTCACTGACCTTGAAAGGCCAGGGCCAAAATGTGGGCTGGCATTGCAGCTCATCTATTTCTCCAAATTTGACCTGTGTACTTAGGTTGGTAACAATCCAGAAGAAAAGCTGCCTAGTACCTTGCAGCATATGCCATTCACTTTGCCATATGTGACTCAATTGTTTTTAGTTGTTGTTGTACATTTCTATTTGTATTTCATTTCACTTCTTATGCTAGGGAGAAGACACGATATTTACACATGTGTGTGTGGTTTATTTTACTTATGAGTATATGTTCAAGTGGCATCCACTTCAGTATAAATGCTTCAAGCTTATCATTCTTAATAGCTGAGTAATACTCCATTATATAGAAATACCACAACTTTTTCAACCATTCCTCATGTGATGAACATCTTGTTTGCTTAAAGACTTTGCTATCACAAATTGTGCTGCTATAAATATAGGTACACATATATCTCTATGATACATTGTTTCCAGATCCTTTGGGGAAATTCCCAGTAGGGGGATAGCCAGCTTGAATGGGATTTCTAGTCCTACTCTTTTGAGGAGTCTCCACAAGGACCTCCACTATGGTTCTACCAGTCTACATTCCCACCAGCAGTGGAGAAGTGTTCCCTTTTCCCCACAACCTCTCCAACATTTGTTGTTGGTTGTTTTCCTTATGATAGCCATTCTTTCTGGAATCAGATGGTATCTCAGTGTTGTTTTTCTTTGCATTTCATGAATGGCTAGCGATGCGGAGCATTTTTTGTATATTTATTCGCTTCTTTAATTTTGTCCACTGAGAAGTGTGTATTCATCTCAGATGCCCATTTCTGAATTGGGTCTCTAAATTTAATATTCTATCTTAATTCTTTATATATATTCTAGACAGCAGATCTTTGTCTGATTGCTTATTGGTTAGGATTTTTTTCAAAATTTGTGGGTTGTCTTTTCACTCTGTTGACAATTTCTTTTGAAGTGCAGAAGCCCCTCAAGATGAGTTGATCCCAGTTATTGATTCTTTCAAGTGTTTCCTTTGCGAATATATGTTTGTTCGTGAACTCTTTACCTACCCCTATGTCACGGAAGCGCTTAAATTTCTCTTTATTTATTTATTTTTATTTCTTAGCGAACTGGGAATTGAACTCAGGTCCTTGAGCTTGCTACGGAAGTGCTTATTCCACTGAGCCACGTTCCCGGCCCCCTATGTCTTCAAGAGTTCCTACTACGTTCACTTCCGGTAGATTGAATCTTTCTGTTTTAATGTTTAGATCTTTAATCCATTTTGACTTTAGCTTGGTGCATGGTGATAGCCCTGGGTCAAGATTTAGTTTTCAGCATGTAGAAAACCAAGTTTTCCAGCACCATTTGTTAAAGACGCTATCTTTCTTCCAGTGAACTTGTTTGGCCCCTTTGTCGAAGATCACTTGGCTGAGTGTGTTTGTAGATGCTATTGCATCTTCTAATCTATTGAGCCTGAGGTCTATTTTATTGCCAATACCATGTTGATTTTATCACAGTGGCTTTGTAGTATAATTTTAACTCAATAATTGTGATGCCTCCTGCATTATTTTTATTGGCCAAGATTGCCTTTGCTACTCTAGGTCGTTTTGGTTCAAAATTAAATTTAGGAATGATTTCTCTAGGTCTTGCAGGTATGTTGGTGGCAGTTTTATAGGGACTGCATTAAATCTGTATAGCAATTTTGGGAGTATGGCCATTTCACGATGTTGGTTCTTGCTATCCAGGAGCATGGAATATCTTTCCATTTTCTGAAGTCCTCTATAATCTCTTTTCTTATGGTGTTGTAATTTTCCATGAAAAGATCTTTGACTTCCTTGGTTAAGTGAATCCCAAGGTATTTCATTTTCTGAGGTGCTATTGTAAAAGGTATTGATTTTTTCATTTCCCTCTCTGTGTGTTTGTTATTTGTGTACAGGAATGCAATTGTCTTTTGAGTATTGATTTTGTATCCTGCTATGCTACTGAATTTACGTATGAGATCTAGTAGTTTCTTGGTGGAATTTTTGGGGTCTTCAAGTAAAGTATCATGTCATCTACAAATAGTGATAATTTACCTTCTTCTCCTATTCTTATTCCCTTTATTTCTCCCTTTTCTAATGGCTGTTGCTAAGGATTCCAAGACTATATTGAGTAAGAGGGGTGATAGAGGACATCCTTGGCTTGTACCTGATATAAGAGTAAAAGAGTTCAGTTTTTCCCACTTTGCATTATATGAGCTTTTGGGTTGTCATAGATGGCTTTCATCAAGTTCAGGTAGAGTCCATCTATTGCAATTTTCTGCAGGACTTTGAATATGAATGAGTATTGGACTTTGTCAAAAGCTTTCTCTGCATCAATTGAGATGATCATGTGGTTTTTTAAATTTCAGTCTATTAATATATTGTATTACATTTATAGACTTTGGAATACTGAACGATGCTTGCATCCCTGGGATGAATCCTACCTGGTCATGGTGTATGATTTTCTTGAAGATTTGCTGTACACTATTTGCCAGGATTTTGTTAAGTATTTTTGCATCTGTGTTCATGAGGGAGGTTGTCCTGTAGTTCTCCTTTTTGGTAGTGTCTTTCCCTGGTTTTGGAATCAGTATTATACTTGCCTCCAGAAATGATTTTAGAAGGACTGCTTACTTTTAAATTTCATTGAAGAATTTGTTGAGTGTAGGGATTATATCTTCTATAAATTTCTTGTAGAATTCATCTTTGAATCCACTGGATCTGGACTTTTCTTTGTTGGTAGGTTTTCTTTTACGTTTCATGTTTTGTTGGCTGTTATTGGCTTATTGAGACTTGTTATATCTTCTTGGTTCAGTTTTGGTAATTTGTACCTTTCAAGGAATGTGTCCATTTTTTCTGTGTCTTCTACTCTGTGAGTGTAAAGATTCTCGAAGTAGCTATTGATAATCTTCTGAATTTCCACTGGGTCTGTGGTTATTTCACACTTTTCATTACTTATTGCATGTACTTGAATTTTTTCTGTCCTCTTTTTATAAGGGTGGGTAGAGGCTTATCACCTTTATTTAGTCTATCAAAGAATCAACTTTTTGATTTTTGGATTCTTTGAACTGTTTTCTTCATCTCAATTGAATTAATTTCTGCTCTAATCTTTATGATTTCTTCCCGTCTGTGTGCTCTGGGTTTCATTTGCTCTTTTTTTCTAGTTGTTGGAGGTGCAACATTAGGGTGATAATTTGTTCCAGCTCTGTTTTCCTAATGTGTGAGTTCATAGCTATGATTTTAACTCTAAGAACTGCTTTCTTCGCATCCCAATAAATTCCAGTAAGTTGTGCTTGAGTTTTCATTAAATTGTAGATATTGTTGAATTTCTTCTTTAAATTTTTCTGTGACCCATTGATTGCTGAGTAGGGTCCTATTTAGTTTCCATGAATTTTGCAGGTTTTTCTGGTTTCTTTTGTTATTTAGTTCTAGTTTCATTGCACTGTGGTCAGATAATATGCATGGGAGAATTTCTGTTTTCTTGCATATACTTATGCATGAGCTCTAGACTAACATATGGTCTGTTTTGGAAAGTGACTCGTATGAAGCTGAAAAAAATGTGTATTCATTTGTGGTTGTGGAACACTCTGTATATGTCCACCAGGTCCATTTGTTCCAAGCTCTGGTTCAGTTCTGCTACTTTCTTGGTAATTTTTTGTCTGGTTGATCTCTATTTTTGAGCTAAGGGGCTGTTAAGGTCTCCTGTTAAGATTGTGGTATTAGATATTAGATTTTTCATGTGCATTAACATTTGTCTTACATAGTTGGGTGCTCCTGTGTTTGGTGCATAGATATTTATGAGTATTATCTCTTGTTCTTGAATTTTTCCCCTAACCAATATATAGTGGCCTTCTTTGTGTCGTTTGATCATTATTGGTTCGAAGTTGAGACTGTCTGAGAACAGAATTGCTACTTCTGCTTTTTTCTAAGGTGCTGGGGTATGTAATATTGTTTTCCATCCTTTGACTTTGAGCCTATGAATGTCCTTTTGAGTTAAGTGTGTTTCTTTTATGCAGCATATTGTTGTATTTTGTATCCTAATCCACTGTGCCAGTCTATTTCTCTTAATTTGTGAATTGAATCTATTTACATTGATGATTATAATTAAAATGTTTTGAGTTACGTTTGTCATGATATTTACCTGGTGTTGTTTTCTCCTTTGTATCCTGTGTTTAGTTGTCTTTCCTGTTTAGTGGGTTCCTTCTGTTCTCGTTCATGGAGTTCTGATCATTGTGATCTCTCTCTAGAACAACTTTCAGCAGCCTGTGAAGGGATGGCTTTTTCATCATGCAATTGTTTAATTGTTCTTTGTGGTGGAAATTTTTAACTTTTCCATCAACTTGAAAGAGAGTTTTGCAAGGTATAATAGTCTGGACTATAATTTGTTTTCATACAGCACTTGAAGAACTCTGCTTTGTGCTCTCCTTCCCTTCATTATTTGTGTAGAGATGTCGGCTGTGATCGGTTTTCCTTTGAATGTGAGCTGCTTCTTCTCTCTAGCAGTTTTCAGTATTTAATTTTTGTGTTGGATTTCTGGGATCTTGACTATTATATGTCTCTGTGTTTTTACTTGGGTTGAAGTTATTTCATGTTCTGTATGCTTCGCTTACGTGAATGTTGGTTTGTTTCTTCATATTTGGGGAGTTTTCTGCACTTTCTTCACCCCAAATTCTTTTCATGTTTTTGTATTGACTATTTCATTTTTGTTGATACCAATTATTCTCACATTGTTCATCCTGTCGTCATCTTTCAGGTGATGGATTATTTTTTTTGCTTCTCGCTGTTTTTAAGAGATACTTTCTCACCTTTTCACTAGCTGCTCTGGCATCTTCAAGATCTGAAACTCTGTCTTCGCTTTCACTCAAACAGTTTTGAAGACTTTTGATTGATATTTTTATTTCTTCTATATCTCTTTGACTCTGTTTATTGCACTATATTTCTTTTCTGCATTGCTCATTCAAGGAATCCATCATATTTCTGATCTCCTCTAATTTTTTATCCATCTCTTTTTTAGAGGTAGTTATTAATTCTTTTTCTGCTGTGTTTCTTCCAAGTTGGGTTTCCTCTGTATATTTAGGGACTTGCTTGTGTATGTCAGATGCTATGGTTCCAAAAAATTCTTTTACTTTTTCACGGAGTCCTTTTTAGAGTTCAGAAATTATTTCTGCTTTGTGGTCCTCATGACCTTTCTGATGTTGTTTCTTTGTTTCAGATGCTGTTAATTCATACATTTCATCTGGAATATTGCTCTTTGCACTTGATCTGGATGTGCATTGTTTTTCCACCCAGTGTTTCTGGAATTGATTCTTTATTTCAGATACCATGTATTCAGTTATTTCTTTTTTAATTTGAGGAATTACTTGTCATCTGATTTCCTCTCTACCTTTCTGCTGTTGTTTCTTTGCTGCTGTATCTGTTAATTCATTCATTTCAGCATAGCTTGTGTCTTCTGCACTTACTGGTGGACTCTAGGCCTGAGATTGGATTTTTCTCCTTGTCCTTGTCATTTTATATAGCACTGACCTCTGACCTTTGGTGTAGAGCTTTGGTGCAGCTACAATGTTAGCGTGTTATGAGATTCAGGTGACAGTCTATTAAGTTTGAGATTATCCAGTTATGCCTCTCCTGGATCTAGCTATTGTGTTCAATTTGTTTTTGCTGCAGCTCCTGTGGTTCCCCTCTGTTAGTTCCCTGGTCAGGTGAGCACGAACTGAACTGGGATGCAGAGCAAGCCATGAAAATTCCCACTGTCTTAGCTGGCTTTGTGGCGAGGATCCCGAAAATTGCTGGAGTCAGCCCTCTTGTATCAGGCAGGTCGCTCTCTAGGTGGGCAAGCCTGTGCTTTTGTGGGTCCCAAAATGATAGTGGATGTTCTTATTCACTGTGTAGGCTGTGCTGTGTCAGCCAACCTGTATTGGGTCTGGGGCTACAGGCCGGAACTGAGGAAGGCTGGGAAAGGTACCTCTTATTTTTATTTTTTTTAGGTTATATTTTGTTGGAACTTGAAGTTTAACATATCAATACTTGATGAAAAATACCTGTATCATGTTTTTAAGTCTAAAATGTTTGATATTCAGACAGATTGTGAGGTTAATCTCATCAGCCTAAGTTGTACAGGAATAAAAATAAGCTTTTCTTCTGGAGTGTTAACCTAAGTTTGAAGACCAAATAAAAGAGAAAAAGGAGGGCCAGAAAGACAGCCAAGATTTTGGCCCTAGCCTTTTAAAGTGCATTAAGACTCAGGACATATGAGAACCTGTAATGTAACATCATGAGACTCAGTTGTGTCCTAAATTTTCTGATCAAGGAGATTATGGGGTCACAGAGGAATGTGATCAATGATGTAGATCACTGAGCTAAGGAGAGTCACATGGAGAGAATACATTCTTTCAGGCTTTCACAGAAAGCAATGGCCATGACTCATAGACATGACGACACTGACAAAAATATCTACAAATTGTGGTATAGGGTATCAGGGTAAACCCTGATGGGACTTGACCGACTTTATCAGATACAAACGTTACATTTTTTGTTATATAGGTATTACTCCATCTTGATTTTAGCTATCCAGCAGAAGAGTATAATAAAGAATTAAAAAGTGAAGCCATATTAATATGCTAAACTGTAAAAGCCTGAAATGAGCAACTCCTGACATTGTCAGTCTTACAGAATAATCACTAATATTATGGAATACTGGAATATGTTGTAACATTTTGCTGAATTCACACACTTATAATATTTAAAAGACAATGGATTATCCTTCTCTGACAAAACTAAACTAAGAAAGGGGTTACAAATGTACAACTATTTTGTATCTGCATATTCAAAATAAGTAGGATAGATATATAACTATATTCTCTTAACTGAATCAATAAAATGATTTGTTATAATAGTGTTTGTGTCCAAGATTTGGCTACCACAGATTGTGCTGCTATAAACATAGGTATACATATATCACTATGAAATAATGTTTTCAGTTCCTCTGGGAAAATTCCCCATAGGGGGATAGCCAGCTTGAATGGGATTTCCAGTCCTACTATTTTAAGGAGTCTCCACACTGACATCCACAATGGTTGTACCAGTCTACATTCCCATCAGCAGTGGAGAACTGTTCCCTTTTCCCCACAACCTTTCGAACATTTGTTGTTGGTTGATTTCCTTATGATAGCCATTCTTTTTGGGGTGAGATGGCATCTCAGTGTTGTAATTTGCATTTCATGGATGGCTAGCAATGTGGAGCATTTTTTCATATCTTTATTCGCTTCTTTAATTTTGTCCTCTGAGAAGTGTATATTCATGACATATTCCCACTTCTGGATTGGGTCTTTAAATTTGAGGGCCATAATATATGTTAGTTCTTTATAAATTCTAGAGAGAAGACTTTTTGTCTGAGTGCTTACTGGTTAAGATGTTTTCGAAATTTGTGGGCCATCTTTTCATGTTGTTGACAATTTCATTTGACATGCAGAAACCTCTCAATAAGGGTTGATCTTGGTTGTTAATTCTTTCAAGCATTTTCTGGGTGAATACATATTTGTTCATGAACTATTTGCCTACCCCTGTGTCTTCAAGAGTTTATCCTACTTTCTCTTCCAGGAGATTGAGTGTTTCTGTTTTAATGTTTAGATCTTTAATCCATTTGATTTTAGTTTAGTGCATGGTGACAGCCCTGGGTCAAGTTTTAGTTTTCGGCATGTAGAAAACCAGTTTTTCTAGCACCATTTGTTAAAGAAGTTATCTTTCTTGCAGTGAGCATGTTTCGCCCCTTTGTGTAAGATCAGGAGGCCGAGTGTGTTCTCAGAGGCCTCTGCATCTTCTAATCTATTCCATTTATCCTCAGGTCTATTTTGTTACCAATACCTTATTGATTTTATCACAGTGGCTTTGTAGTACGATTTCAAATCAGGAATTGTGATGCCTTCTGCCTTGTCTTTATTGGCCAGGATTGCCTTTGCTATTCTAGGTCTTTTCTGGTTCCAAATGAATTTTAGGAAATGTTTCTTTAGATCTGGGTGGTATGTTGTTGGCAGTTTGATAGTGATTGTACTAAACTTATACAACAATTTTGGGAATATGGCCATCTTCACTATGTTCTCTATTAATAACCAGGAGCATGGAAAATCTCTCCATTTTCTGATATCTCTATGATTACTTTTCTTAGCTGTTGTAATTTTCCATGAAAATATCTTTCACTTCCTTGGTTAAGTGAATTCCAAGGTATTTCATTTTCCGCAGTGCTACTGTAAAAGGTATTGTTTCTTTAGTTTCCCTCTCAGAGTGTTTGTTATCTGTGTAGAGGAATGCTATTGACTTTGGAGTACTGACATTATATCCTGCTATGCTACTGAATTTTTGTACCCATTCTATTAGCTTCTTAGTGGAGTTTTTTGTGTCTTCCAAGTAAAGTCATTTGCAAATAGTGATATTTAACTTCTTTACCTTTTCTTATTCCTTTTCTTTCTCCCTCTTGTCTAATGGCTGTGGTTAATGATTCCAAAACCATATTGAATAGGAGGGATTATAGAGCACATACCTGTCTTGTTCCAGATCTAAGGGTAAAAGATTTCAGTTTTTCCCCTTTTAGAATTATATTAGCTGTTGGGTTGTCATAGATGGCTTTTATCAAATTGTGGTAGAAGCCATCTATTCCAATTTTCTGTAGGGCTTTGAACATGAGAGTTTTGTTTTGTTTGTTGTACTTTTTCAAATGCTTTTTCTGCATCAATTGAGATGATCATGTGGTTTTCAGATTTCAGTGTATTAATATAGTATATCAAATTTACAGATTTTCGAATACTGAACGATCTTTGCATTACTGGGATGAAGCCTACATTGTCATGGAGTATGACCTTCTTGATGAGTTGCTGTATGCTTTTTTGCTAGGATTTTATTGAGTATTTTTGCATCTATGTTCCTGAGGGAGATTGACCTGTAGTTCTCCTTTTTGGCTATGTCTTTTCCTGGTTTGGGAATCAATATTATACTTGCTCCAGAAATTATTTTGGCAGGGCTGTTTCCTATTAAATTTCATCAAAGAGTTTGAGGAGTGTAGGGATTATATCTTCTATAAATTTCTTGTAGAATTCAGCTGTGAATCCAGCAGGATCTGGACTTTTCTTTGTCTTTAGGCTTTTTATTACATTTCGTATTCCATTGGCTGTTATTGGCTTATTAAGAGTTGTTATATGTTCTTGGTTCAGTTTTGGTAATTTTTCCTTTTAAGCAATCTGTCCATTTCTTCTGTGTCTTCAATTCTGTGAGCTTAAAGATTCTCAAAGTAGCTATGGATAATCTTCTGAATTTCCACTGGGTCCATGGTGATTTCACCCTTTTCACTCCTAATGCCCTGTTTTTGAATTTTTTCTTTCCACTTTTTGATGATTTTCTGTTTGAGAACCACTTTCATCGCATCCCATAAATTCCAGATAGTTGTGGTTAATTTTCATTGAATTGTAGATATTGTTGAATTTCTTGTTTAATTTCATCTGTGAGCCATTGTTTGCTAACTAGGGTGTTGTTTGTTTTCCAAGCATTTAATGGGTTTTTCTGGTTTCTTTTGTCTTTTATTTCCAATTCCATTGCACTGGAATTGGATAATAATACACATGGGATGATATCTGTTTTCTTGTATACACTTAAGCATGACCTATGGACTAGTATGTGGTCCATTTTAGAAAGTGACCTGCATGCAGCTGAAAAAAAATGTGTATTCAGCTGTGTTTTTTCTGAGCACTATGTATATGTCCAGCAGGTCCATCTGTTCCAAGTTCTGGTTCAGGTCTGTTACTTCTTTGCTAATATTTTGTCTGGTTTACTTATCTTTTTGAGATAAGGAGGTGCTGAGGCCTCCTGTTAAGATTGTGGTATTCAATATTAGATTTTTCATGTGCTTTAACATTTGTCTTACATAGTTGGGTGTTCCTATGTTTGGTGCATAGATATTTATGAGTATTACCTCTTGTTCTTGAATTTTCCCCCTAACCAATATATAGTGGCCTTCTTTGTTTCATTTGGTCATTGTGTGTTTGAAGTTTAGACTGTCCGAGAAGAGAACTGCTACTCCTGCTTTTTTTCTGAAGTGCTGGGGCATATAGTATTGTTTTCCATCCTTTGACTTTAAGCCCATGAATATCTTTTTGAGTTAAGTGTGTTTCTTGTATACAGCATATTGCTGGATTTTGTTTCCTAATCCACTGTGTCAGTCTGTTTCTCTTAATTGGTGAATTGAGTCCATTTACATTGATGGTTATAATTAAAATGTATTGACTTATGATTGTCATGATAGTTACCTGCTCTTCTTTACTCTTTTTTGTGCTGTGTTTAATTGTTTGGCAGTTTAGTGTGTTTCTTACATTCTCATTCGTGGATTTCTGGTCATTTTGGCCTCTCTCTAGGAAATTTGTCAGTAGCCCATGTTGGGATGGCTTTGTCATCATGAAATTCTTTAGTTGTTCTTTGTTGTGGACGTATTTTACTTCTCCATCAAACTTGAAAGCGAGTTTTGCAGGATATAGTAGTCTTGGCTGGCATGTGTTTTCATACAGGACTTGAAGTACTCTGCTCTATGCTCTCCGTGCCTTCATCATTTGTGTAGCGCAGACTATAATTCTTCTTTCTTTCTTTCTTTCTTTTTTTTTTTCAGACTGTAATTTTGATGGGTTTTCCTTTGAATGTGATCTGCTTCTTCTCTCTAGCAGCTTTCAGTGTATTATTCTTGTGTTGGATATCTAGGATCTTGACTATTATATGTTTCATTGTTTTTTAGTTGGGTTGAAGTTATTTGGTGCTCTTTATGGTTCAGTTACCTGAATGTTGGATTATTTCCTCATATTTGGGAAGTTTTCTGCTATTACCTGTGCCCATATTCTTTTTATGTCATTTTTATTTACTCCTTCTTTCTCATTGACACCTATTAAACTCACATTGTTCATTCCGACATCATCTTGAGCATGATGGATTACTTTTTCCTGCATGCTCATTGTTTTAAGAGAGCCTTTCTCGCCTTTTCGCTATCTGCACCAGCATCTTCAAGATCTGAAATTCTGTCTTCTCTTTCATTCAAACAGTTTTGTAGACTCGTGATTGAAATTTTAAGTCCTTCTACATCTCTTTGACTGTGCTTCATGGGATCTATTTTTTTTCTGTAGTGCTCATTCCAGGAATCCATCATATTTTGATGTCCCCAATTTTTTTTATTCATGTCTTCTTTATAGGTAGCTATTAATTCTTTTACTGCAGAGTTTCTTCCAAATTGTGTTTTTTCCATATATTTCCAGAATTGATTCCCTGCTTAGATGCTATGATTTCAAAGACTCCTCTTTTTTATTTCAGAAATTACCTTTGCTCTGAGCTCTTCTTTACCTTTCTGCCATTGTTTCTATGCTTGTGCCACTCTTAATTCATACGTTTGAGCTGGAATAGTGTTCTCTGTACTTCTTTCTTCTGGGTGGGTATTGGGTTTCTCCCATACATTTCTGGATTTGATTCGTTACGTCAGATGCTATGTATTCAAAAATTTCTTCTTTTACTTCAGGTGTTAGTTCTGTTCTCAGCTCCTCTATACATTTCTGCTGTTGTTTCTTTGCTTCCGCCTCTGTTAATTCATTCTTTTCAGCTGATCTGGTATCCTCTGCAGTTATTGGTGGACTTGAGGCCTGAAATTGCATTTTGCTCCTTGTCTTTGTATTTTGTTTAGCACTGACCTCTGACCTTTGGTGTAGAACTTTGGTGCAGTTACATCCTTAGCTCATAATGAGATTTTGGTGCCAGTCTATGAAGTTTGAAATTATCCAGTTATGCCTGGCCTGGATCTAGCTGTAGTGTTAATTCCCTTTTGCTGCAGCCCTTCTGGTACCACTGTGAGCCTGTTGTTTACCTCTGTTGTGTTCTTCATCCAGGGAGCACTGGGGAGCGTAAAAGCTCTCCTTCGCACTTATCAAGCCTGGTGAGGGTGGATCACGTGCTGGAAAATTCAGAAAACTTCTCACCTGCTCAGTGGGCTTGGGGGCAGGGGATCTGGGAAGTTGCAGGATAAGCTGGTCTGGGGTTCTTCAGGCTGATCCTTCACTCTGAGGTCTTGGGGGTGGGAGCTCTAGATGGTGCAGCACAGGTATAGAAGCCAAAAGTTCTCCCACAAACTCACCAAACTTGGCTTGCATGGATCATGTGCTGGGATAGGCACAGAAATTCTCACTTGCCTCAGTGGGCTTGGGGGCAGGATCTCCGCGGAGTTGCAGGGCAGGCCAGTCTGGCGTGTCTCAGGCTGATCGCTCAATTGGAGGTCTTGGGGGCGGGGGCTCCAGATAGAGCAGCGTGCTCTGGGAGAAGCCATAGGCTGTCCCACACACTCACTTAACCGGGCTCATGTGGATTAGGTGTCGGGTGAGTCACAAAATTTCTCACTTGCTCGGCAGGCTTGGATGCAGGGGCTCCAGGGAGTTGCAGGGAAGGCCGGTTTGTCAGTAAATTTATTTAAAGATAAACCAATTGTCACTCCAACAAACATTATTCTATCTAGAATAAATAAAAATATATAAAAAAATTTGTTCCCTACACTCAATCCAAAGTGGGTATCTGAGAAGAATATACATTTCTCAGATGAAGAAACATAAATTACAAGTCAATATATGAAAAATGTTCCATAGCATTGGCCATTTAATAAATGAAAATTAAAACAACAGTGAGATTCCCTTGCACCCCAGAAATAATGGCTCTCATCAAGAAGAAAACGAACAACAAATGCTGGAGAGACTTGGGAAAAAAGAAACCATTCTCTAACATTGATGAGAGTGTAGAGTGGTAAAACGTCTGTGGAAGTCAGTGTGGAAACTCCTCAAAAATGTGGACTAGATGTACCATTTGACTCAGCTATTCCTCTTCTGGGTATTTTTCTAGAAGTGTTGAAAGCATACTGCAGCAATATATGTGCACCAATGGTTATATCAATACAATTCGTCATAGCTCAATCTTGAAAATGATACAAATGACTATCAACTGAGGCATGGATAAAAACGATATGGTATTTTTATACAAGGAAGTATTACTCAACTATAAAAAAGATAAACTTGAAATCTTTACAGGTAAATGGATGGAAATCAAGGCTATCCTCATAAGTGAAATAAATCAGACCTACATGGGTAAACACTATATTGTTTCCCTAGTGCAAAATTCTGAAGAAGTAAATAAAAACTGAAACATTTAATAGATATAGATAAAAGGAAACAAACTGCTCAAAAGGAGTGAGCAATTGGGATGGGGAAAGTAGAAAAGAAAAGGATCTAAAAGGAGGTGGATCGCTAAGATAATTTTACTTCTAAAAAAAGATAATTTTGCTTCTAAATCCTTTTGTCTTTTTGACTATGATAGTTAATGCTTAAAATTTTTATTGTCATCAATTTTACATGTTTATATCTGGCAATGTGGGTAGCTACACTGAGACAACTATGTGCAATACAGCAACCATTGTTCAATTCCTATCATCTTGTTTTTTTTCTAAAGTTGTGTTTCATTTATATGTCTTATTTATTATTTTTGTATTCATTTAAAAGAACAGGAGATAAAAATTAGAAAATAGTTGGAAATGAATAGTATTGAATCTAATACATATGACCATTTGTAATAAGAGAAACATAAGGAAAATAAAAATTCATTAGTTAAATATTGAGCTAAGGCAATAAAAATTTCAGATTCTGCAGAAAATAGACTCAGCATAAATAATAAAGAGAATTAAATTCCTAAAATATAAAGTAAGAAATATTAAATAACAACTACAAAACTATTTTTTGTACCTGTATTCAAACTCATGTCCTGGCCTTGTCAGGCAGGTTGTGCCAGCCTGAACTACATCCTTAGCTACAAAACCATTTAATTTAATTAATTTATTTTTTAAACTATTTAATTTTAAAAACCATAGTCGAAACACTGGCCCAACTGCTGAAATTGTGGAAGAAATTACAAGCCACAAATCAGAAATAGTAAGGGGTGGTGGGCATGATGGAAAAATAGCAGAGATGAAATGTAAAACATGATATAATAGGAAATTCTTTTTTCACTGATTTGGAAAACTTGTATAGATTTCACTAGATAAAATAAAAAAGAGAAAGAGAAATATAAAAGAAAGGAAAGAAAAAGGAATGAAATACAGAAAGAAAAACAAAGAGAAAGAGACAGAAAAGGAGAAAAGAAAGAAAAGGAAAAGAAAGAAAAGAAAGGAAAAAAGGAAAGAAAAGAAAAGAAGAAAGAATTTGGAAAACCCCAGGTAAAAGGAGGAGTAATGTTCCTATGCTTGAAATATGACCTGGTTTGGACAGTAGTGTGTCAGTAGTTGTCACATATATCATTCCTCAGCAGGATGAGACATGATATGTGTAGTAGTGACATATGTCTTGCTTTACTCTTTTTTTCACCTTTGACTTAATGTCAATCAAGTGTATACAGTGCTCAGATGTGAATAAAATTCTGATTTTCTGTCCATGTGTCTATAATGAGATTATCTTAGCCTGAAATCTAAGAATGCTGTCCTAAGAACACTTTAGTTTTCCTATTAAACCTGTAATTATTGTCATAACTTCTGCAGTAAACACTAAGCAAATCTATGTTCAAAACTGTTTATATGTCAAAGAAAGCTATGGACTCTCAGGCAAATGCATAAACATTTCTCTCCCCGGATGGTATCAGCTCAGATCTACTATTACTGTCCTTCTCCTCTTACAGTAGTTAATTCCCCAGCAATTTCACAATACAGCTCACTTCTCATCAGTCGGGCAGCTGTGTGCCACACCCTGTCATTAATTTTTATGAGCCGTAGATGCTGGTTTTCCATTTGCTCCTACACATGGTTTTCTAATGCTGACACTGGTTTTCTCATGCTGGTTAGTTTACCTTCCCATTTGTTGAAAGCAAATCAAAAATCATTCAAGGGGGAAATAATAGAAGGTTATAATTTTAGATTTAGTTTCATGCATGCATGAAGAATTGTTAGGAATCAAAGATGCAAACTCCATTTTTCCTTGAAATTTTCTTTGCGAATCAAAGCCAGAGCTCAGATCCCAAAAATTCTGCTCTTCTCTAATGAAGAAGTTCCACAATGAAGGCAGGATTGTGCCAGAAAGTATCCTACGGTCTTGGATAGAAAGAAGCTTATGGAGGCAAACATCTACTTGTGCCAAGCATCTGCTATTGCTGTGAGAAGGAGAGGCTTCTGCTTGGGATACACAAGCCAGAGACTCCAGAGCACAACTGTTGAAAATCAGGAAATTTCCATGTGACAGTTGCTACCGCAATTTACAAAGAAATTGATTAACCAGCTTCTACTGTAAATAGTTGTTTGGTCAACACTTTGATGAGTGATATAAAACTTATATTTTAATAATTTTATTAGTATGTATTCTTGATCTTTTCAAAATGGAAATTCTTGAAACTGATGTTTCTAAATTTTTAAGCAAAGCTAATTTCATTTTTTAATGCATAAGAATACTTATGGCAGCACAGCTTGGTTAGGTGAAAAGAGGAATAACTGAAATAGTTCCAAGGACTCATGTTGTAGAGCTATTTCAATATTTCAAAAAACTTACTTATTTGAGGGAAAAATGTTATATTACAAGAAAGAAGCAACATTTGCCTTATAGTCTGATCTCAATTTTGAAACATATGTACATATATTATGCTCAAAGAAAAACCTAGAATAAAAATATACACCAACCACTTTTACTTGGTATGTTTATTTTTTGATATTTACAATAAATCCAATTTCTAAAATGGCCTCTATTACAAAGAATCTATGAAAAATGTCTTTCTATTACCTCTGTAAGGACTTCCCTCATAACTTCATCCCTTAAACACCAGATTTTATTGTTGCCACAAACCAATTAGAAATATCCAGCATGCAAACACTGGTACTCCATCAAACCAAGCATCTAAAGCTAAAATCATGTCATTAAACTTGGCAATGAGAAATGGTAACCACAGAGTTGAGAGAGCATACAGAACTAGGACTGGGGACATACATCGCTTAGCAGAGTAAGCTCCAGCCTGGAAGCGCAGGAACCTAGGTTTGATCCTCAGTACCACATGCCATGCGGGTCCCACTGAAACTGCCACTGAAACTGGCCATAGTGGTTCACACCTGTAATCCCAGCACTGGCCAGACTGAGACAGGAACATCACTATGAGTCCAAGCTGTGTAGTGAGACCCTGTACCAAATAAATAAAAACAAACTTTAAAAAAAGAAAGAAAGAAATTCTAAGCCAAATTAAAAAGTTCAGAGTATGAATAAAGCTTTAAAATTCAGTGCACTTGAACTAGCAACATGATTCTGTACTTGACATCTCTTGTGTTTATAGGCTCAATATCCATTTTTTCTGTTCATCCTCATAATGAATATCACTTTTCCCCATGTGAAATGGACTATAAGATTTGAAGCATTTATCCCTTAGTAAGAAAGGAGTACAGAAGTAAATCAAGTGTTTTCCTTCTGGAATTGGAGTTGAGAGTCAAGTTATTTTTTAGATAGTGTCTCAGAGGGACATCCTATTAGTTCTTGACCTGAAAGATTTTGAGAGTTACGTACTTCTCCACGCTAGGTGCTGAACTTGTCCTTTGATTCCATGAGCATTCAAGTAATTTTCCCTATCTCATTTTCCTCCAACCCGCTGTCCAGCCCCAGAGACCGGCCAGAGACAGCGCAGCCGACTCCGCCATCTTGCTCCATCCCGCCTGCGCCCACAGAGCCAGAGACCAGCCTGAAACAGTGGCTGACTCCAGTGGCCTCCTGGATCCCGTGCCAAGCTCTCCCAGTGAAAGCGAATTTATAGGATACTCCAGACTTCCCAAATCAGTGAGAGTGTGGTGAGTCTGAGGGAGAGCCTTTGGCTTCTTCCCACGCGCGCTATGCAGATCCCTGTCCCCAACCACTCCAAGCCAGTTTCTGACCTGAAACCTCAGGACCCACACACCAAAACCTCCCTGGATCCCCTGACCTAAAGCCCACAGTTTGAGTGGGAATTTCCCCGACTCTCTGGGCATCAAAGGTCAGTGAGTGTAGAACTCCAGGCCGGTCGTGCCTGAGATACATTTCCCAGGGATTACCTGCGCGCCACCCCCCGTGGCCTGGTGACAGCTCCAGGCACACTGTGCCAGAGAAACATTTCCAGGTGATTACCGGTCCCACCCCAGTGCCCCAGACCCAGTGCAGGTTGGCCTGGAGTGAGAACTCCAAGCCTGCCATGCTGGAGGGACATTTCTCAGCAATCCATGGTCCCACACTATGGACCAAAACCCAGCACAGCCTGGGCTGTGAGTGAGGGCTCCAGGCCCACTACACCAGAGGGACCTTTCCCAGCCTTCTCGGGCTACGGCCTGTAGACCCACACCCAGCACAAGCTGGCCGGATCAGTACAGCCTACTCAGTGAATAAGATTGTCCACTATCCTTTTGTGAGCCCAGAAGACCCACCAAAGCCCAGGCCCACCCACCTGGGGAACGCCCTGCCTGACACAGGAGGGCTGACCCCGAGAACCAACAGAGGGGAACCAAAGGAGCTGCAGCAAAAAAGGAACTGAACACAACAGCTAGACCAAGGATAGATATACCAGGAAAATCTCAAACTTAATAGACTGGCACCCAAATCTCATAACAAGCTAAGGTTATAGCTGCACCAAAGCTCTATACCAAAGGTCAAAGATCAGTGCTATACAAAATGACAAAGAGAAGGGGAAAAATGCAATCCCAGACCTCGAGTTCATCAGGAAGGAAAGGGGACACTAGCTCAGCTGCAACGAATGAACTAACAGATACAGCAGCAAAGGAACAACAGCAGAAAGCTATAGAGGAAATAAAATGAGAAGTAATTCCCCAAATTAAAAAAGAAATATTTGAATACATAGCATCTGAAATAAAGAATGAATTCCAGAAACACTGGGGAGAAAAATGATGCTCACCCAGAACAAGTGCAGAGAGCACTATTCCAACTGATATATATGAATTAACAACATCTGAAGCAAAGAAACAACAACAGAAAGATCATGAGGAACTCAAAGCAGAAATAAGTTCTGAAATCAAAAAAGAACTTTTTGAAGTCATAGGATCTGAAATACCGAAACAAGTCCAGAAGTATACAGAGGAAATCCAACTTGGAAGAAACACAGCAGAAAAAGAATTAATAACTACCTCTAAAGAAGACATGGATAAAAAAATTGAGGAGATCAGAAATATGATGGATTCCTTGAATGAGCAATACAGAAAAGAAGCAGAACACATGAAACACAGTCAAAGAGATATAGAAGAACTAAAAATAGCAATCACGAGTCTACAAAACCGTCTGAGTGAAAGCGAAGACAGAGTTTCAGATCTTGAAGATGCCAGAGCAGCTAGTGAAAAGGTTAGAAAGGATCTCTTAAAAACAACGAGAATACAGGAAACAATAATCCGTCACCTGCAGGATGACGCCAGAATGAACAATGTGAGAATAATTGGTATCAACGAGAATGAAGGAGTCAATACAAATGACATAAAAAGAATTTGGGAAGAAATAATTGCAGAAAACCTCCCAAATATGAGGAAACAATCCAGCATTCAGGTCACCGAAGCATACAGAACACCAAATAACCTCAAACCAAGTAGAAACACACCGAGACATATAATAGTTAAGATCGCAGAAATCCAACACAAAAATAATATACTGAAAGCTGCTAGAGAGAAGAAGGAGCTCACATCCAAAGCAAAACCCATCAGAATTACAGCCGACTTCTCTACACAAACAATGAAAGCAAGGAGAGCATGGAGCAGAGTTCTTCAACTCCTACACGAAAGAAAAATTCCAGCCCAGACTACTATACCCTGCAAAACTCTCTTTCAAGTTTGATGGAGAAGTGAAATACTTCCATGACAAAGAACAACTAAAGAATTTCATGATGACAAAGCCATTCCTTCACAGGCTGCTGAAAGAGGTTCTAGAGAGAGACCAAAACGACCAGAACTCCATGCAAGAGAATGGAAGGAACCCACTAAACAGGACAGTAAATTAAACACAGATTACAAAGGAGTAAACAATACCAGGTAAATATCATGACAAACATAAGTCAGCACATTTCAATTATAACCATCAATGTAAACGGACTCAATTCTCCAATTAAGAGAAATAGACTGGCACAGTGGATTAGGAAACAAAATCCAACAATATGCTGTATACAAGAAGCACACTTAAGACAAAAGGAGATTCATAGGCTCAAAGTCAAAGGATGGAAAACAATACTACATGCCCCAGCACCTCAGAAAAAACCAGGAGTAGCAATTCTGTTCTCAGACAGTCTCAACTTCAAACCAAGAATGATCAAATGACACAAAGAAGGCCACTATATATTGGTCAGGGGAAAAATTCAAGAGCAAGAAGTAACACTCATAAATATCTATGCACGAAACACAGGAGCACCCAACTATGTAAGACAAATCTTAAGGGACATGAAAAACTTCATGTCTAAGAACACAGTCTTAACAGGAGATCTTAACACACCCTTATCTCAAAAAGATAGGTCAACCAGACAAAAAATTAGCAAGGAAGTAGCAGAACTGAACCAGAGCTTGGAACGAAGGGACCTGGTGGACATATACAGAGTGTTCCACCCGACCACAGCTGAATACACATTTTTTTTCAGCTGCAAAGGGTCATTTTCGAAAATAGACCAATACTACTCCAGAGGTCATGCCTAAGTATATGCAAGAAAATAGAAATTATCCCATTCATACTATCTGACCACAATGCTATGAAATTGGCAATAAATTACAAAAGAAACCAGAAAAACCCGCTCAATTCATGGAAACTAAACAACACCCTACTCAGCAATCAATGGGTTGCAGAAGAAATTCAACAATATCTACAATTCAATGAAAATTCAAGTACAACTTATCGGAATTTATGGGATGCGATGAAAGCAGTTCTTAGAGGGAAAATAATAGCTATAAACTCACACGTTAGGAAAATGGAAAGGGAACAAATTAGCACCTTAATGTTGTACCTACGACAACTAGAAAATGAAGAGCAAACAAATCCCAGAGCACAAAGACGGGAAGAAATCATAAAGATTAGAGCAGAAATTAACTCAATTGAGATGAAAAAAACAATTCAAAGAATCCACAAATCAAAAAGTTGGTTCTTTGAAAAACTAAATGAAGTAGATAAGCCTCTTGCCAACCTCATCAAAAAGAGGCAAAAGAAAATTCAAGTACAAGTGATAAGGAATGAAAAGGGTGTAATCACCACAGACCCAGTGGAAATTCAGAAGATTATTAATAGTTACTTTGAGAATCTTTACGCTCACAGAATAGAAGACACAGAAGAGATGGACAGATTCCTCGAAGGGTACAAGTTACCAAAATTGAATCAAGAAGAGATTACAACTCTCAATCAGCCAATAACAACCAACAAAATAAGAAACATAATAAAAAGCCTACCGACAAAGAAAAGTCCAGGTCCTGATGTATTCACAGCTGATTTCTACAATAAATTTATAGAAGATATAATCCCCACACTCCACAAACTCTTCCACGAAGTTGAAAAGGAAAAAGTCCACCCAAAATCATTGCTGGAGGCAAGTATAATACTGATTCCAAAACCAGGGAAAGACACAACCAAAAAGGCGAACTACAGGCCAATCTCCCTCATGAACATAGATGCAAAAATACTCAACAAAATCCTGGCAAATAGAATACAGCAAATCATCAAGAAGATCATATACCATGACCAGGTAAGATTCATCCCAGGGATGCAAGGATGGTTCAATATTCGAAAATTTATAAATGTAATACACTATATTAATAGACTGAAATCTAAAAACCACATGATCATCTCAATTGATGCAGAGAAAGCCTTTGAAAAAGTCCAACACTCATTCATGTTCAAGGTCCTACAGAAAATTGGAATAGATGGACTCTATCTTAGCTTGATGAAAGCCATCTATGACAACCCAAAAGCTCATATAAACCTAAATGGGGAAAAACTGAAATCTTTTACTCTTAAATCAGGTACAAGACAAGGATGTCCTCTATCACCCTTCCTGTTCAATATAGTCTTGGAATCCTTAGCAACAGCCATTAGAAAAGAGGGAGAAATAAAGGGAATAAGAATAGGAAAAGAAGAAGTTAAATTATCACTATTTGCAGATGACATGATACTTTACTTGGAAGACCCCAATAATTCCACCAAGAAACTACTAGAACTGATAGGGAAATTCAGTAGCATAGCAGGATACAAAATCA
>PVKA01023786.1:0-35134 GCA_004027165.1 Ctenomys sociabilis | reverse complement strand
TTTGCACAAATAGTTTGAGAACTGCCCAACCTCCTTTCTCCTCAAAACAGCCTGGGAGGACTTCCTCCTAAATCTTTGGAGTTAACAGTTTCGCTCATCCTTATGCCCTCTTAGGAAGTTTTCAAAGGAAAAGGAACAGAAGTTAAGGATTTCATTGGTTTTTGGCCTGATTCTCAAAGGCCTATTTTACTCAGAGGAGATGAACTGTAATGTTCTAGCTTCTGACCAAAGCATACTGGAAATGTATTTTCACTGCTGTATAGTAGAATTGGGAGTTCCTCTCTTTCACCTGACAGGAAGTAGAAGAAACAAAACCTTAAATCAAGCTATTATTAGAGCTGTCCATCACAGAGGTGTACTAAGACCAGTTGGCACAAGGGCCTGAGTTCAATCCCTGGTTCTGCCAATCATTCGGTCAATCAAAACAAACCGCTAGGGAGCTGGGCGCATAGCTCAGTAGTGGAGTGCCTGCCTCCTGTGCATGAACACCTGGATTCAATCCCCAGCACAAAGATAAATGGCAATAACCTGGAGAGAGCTAAAAAAGATTCAAAGCCAGTTTAGAACAACAGAAGCAGCCTGCCCAGGAAATTTAATGTGCAGGCAAAGGTGAGAAAACCATTAGAAGCCAGAGGCTACTTCTGATTTTATTTTTAGGAAGACTGGGCATGTGAGAGAAAGACAGCAAAGAGTTCAGGCTCCTAGGACCAGCAGCTGTTAATCAAGAGATTTCCTGCTGTGAGCTGGAATCCAAATGCTGCAGACGCCCTACAAGATTGAGGCAGTGTCTGCAGCTACAATGAAAGAGGTCAAAGAAATCAGGAACAGTGTGGTGGGTTAAAACAAAATTCCTGAAGCTGGGCTAGTTAGTTACATTCATGAATTCCTCACTAGGGAAGCTGCTCATTAGCAAGGGCTATGAGAAGCCACTGCGTGCACAACTTGGAGTTTAAAGGGGTCACTTTGGAGCATTAGACCAAATGGAACCCAGTGAGCGTGTGATCAAACAAATGACTGCTAAATGATTCCTGGAAGAGGTCTTTTTTTCTTTTTCTTGGTGGACCCTGAGATTGAACTCAGGCCCTTGCACTTGCCAGGGAAGCTCTTACTCCCCTGAGCCATCTCCCTGGCCCCTGAAGAGGTCTCTTTTGCTGGAAGACAGAACCCTTCAAGGAAGGGAAGGTAGATGGAATAATTGCAGAAGAATAAAGAAAAACGAACAAACAATGTATTTTCTCTGCACATTGGCCTTGTAAATTTTATTTTTATGCACAGAGTCTATATGACTTAAAAAGAAGACTATATTGGGCTGGGGAGATAGCTCAATGGAATAAGTGCTTGCCTGGCAAGTGCAAGGTCCTGAGTTCAATCCCTGGTATCACACACACACACACGCAAAGACTTTATATGGTTTGGATTCCACAAATTAACCTGTTATATATGGTTTTCTCACGAAAAAGATAACACACCACCAAACATCACCATCTATAAACAAGGTACAGAAGGGCCAGGCAAAATAGGGTCTAGAATGATTGAGCTGGGGAGATAGCTTGGTAGAATAAGCACTTGCCTGGCAAACGCAAAGTACTGCAAACAAAACCACAGAATGATACAGGAGCCGGGCGTGGTGGCACATGCCTGTAATCCCAGCACTAGGGAGGCTGAGGCAGGAGGATTGTTGTGAGTTCGAGACCAGCCTGAGCTACAAAGTGAGCTTAAGGCCAGCCTGAACTGCACAGTGAGACCCTGTCTCAAAAAAGACAAAAAAAAAAAAAGAATGATACAGGAGTTGGTGCATTAAGGACGCCTAAGGAATGTTCCGGAGGGAACACTGCAGGAGTAGGACTCCCCTATGGCAAGTGCTCACTGTGCTCCCAGGTCTGCTGGGATAGTGCTCAGTTCAGCAGCACGTATGTCAGTCACCTGCGATGTAAGTGCTGTTCAGAGGATCCTGAACATGTCCACCACTGTTCGCTGGAGGAAAAACGTGTAGCCAGGTATGGTGGCTAACACCTGTCAGCTCAGCTCTCTGGGAGACAGACAGGCTGGAGGATGGCAAATTCAAGCTCAGCTACTCCAGTGCTGGTAAACCCTTCAGAGCTCTGGATGATGTAAACAGCCTCCTGCAGCACAAGTGCCACAGGCTCCTTACCACTGGTCTAGGCAACGTAGCAATTTTTTGTTTCGTGTTTTTGAAATAGGTAATCTCACTAAATTTAGTTGGCCTTGAGCTCACTATGTAGCCCAGCTGGCCTTGAACTTGCAGCAGTCCTCCTGCTCAGCTACTGTTTTCAATTTACCAATTTAGCAATACCCTGTCTCAAAAATTAAAAAGGACTGGTCCAGTGTGATGGCACATGTAATCCCAGTCTGGAAAGGCTGAGACAGGAGGATCTCCAGGCCATCCTAGGTAACATAGATATCCTGTATCAAAACAACAAAAAACAAAACAAAACAACAACAAAAAGCCAGGCATGGTGGTGAATGCCTGTAATCCTGTGGTCTTAACACTGGAGACAGGTTGATCGCTGCAAGTTGGAGGCCAGCCTAGGCTACATAGTTCAAGAGTATTCAACTACATGGGGAGATCTTGTCTCGACCCTCAATAAATAAATAAATAGGGGCCCGGGAGATGACTCAGTGGTATAAACGCTTCCCTGGCAAGTGCAAGGGCCTGAGTTCAATCCCCGGTTCCACCAAAAAATAAAAATAAAAATGAATAAATAAATGGATGAAGGATGGGGATAGGAAACAGCTTGGTAAAGGCTCTAGGTTTAATCCGCAGCACCAAAAAAGGACATGAAGTTGGTTACAGAGGTGAATACCTAAAATCCCAGCTACTTGGGAGACTAAGGCAAGAGGATCACAGGTCCTAATCCAGCCTTGACAGTTTACCAAGACCTGCGGCAGCAAACTGCTAAGGAGGCAGCTCCGCAGACGGGGACGCGCATTCATGCACACACCGCCCCCTTACCCGGGAGGCGCGCGCCCGCCACTTTCGTCCGCGCGGGTCCTGCCAGCCAGGGGCCCGCATGGCCAGCCAGTTTGCCTGTATTTTTTGTTGTTAATTGCAGTTGGTTCATCAAAATTTACGAAATACCTCCGACTATGTGACGGAAGGACATATTTCCAAGACCTCTCTTTTACTGTTTCATTCCTAATGGGGACGAACGATGAAGAAAATATTCCGCGTGAATCAGGCATATGAGAGGGCGACCGTGCCCGGCAGGACCCTACCCAGGGCCTCCATATATACCTCGGGTCCGAAGCATGTGTTCCTTTTGTGTGCCTGCCTCCGGCGAGATGGCGCTGGGTTCTGGCAGTCTTTCTGGTGTCCGCATCGGAGCGTGCTGCGGCGCCGATGGCAGGCATGGAGTCCGCCCTCATGCAGCATCCCTCTTGGAGGTACCAGAGGCTCTTCTGGGAGCGAGGCTGTAGCCCGGGGCTGAGCAGGATGATTCACCTTTACAGACTAGAGTTTCTGATGTTTTCGTGACGCCACTTCTTGAAACTGACCCAGCCCTGGCGGGGGGCGGTCGGCTGGAGCTTCCTTAGTCTGCGCTAGCGCAAAGGCTTTTTTTTTTTTTCAGGTTCCTGCGCCTTGAAGACGGGCGAGTCCGTGCGGCAAGATGGTAGGTAGGTTGTGCCTGTGCTTGCGACGTGGGCAGTGGCTGACGGTCGCCGCGGGGGAGCACAGGGGTGATGATGACTTAGGTGACTCTGAGTGTCTCGCTGACGCCTTCACCGCAGCGCACTGATTGCTCCTCGGGCCCCAAGATCTACTACTTGGGCTAGGGGAGGTTGGTGGCCTGGTTGGAACATGTGCTGACGTTTCTATTGCTTAGTTCCTCAGGAGTCTTCAGATAGCCGCCGTTTGTCACCCTTAAATACAGGTATGTGATGTGTAAGGCCTTAGAGACTGCCGCTACCCTCCTTTTGTGTCTTGTCTACTCGCTTAGTTTTTTTTTTTTTGTTTTTTTTGTTTTTTTTTTTCAGAACAAGGCAGTGAACTTAAGCGCCTGTGTTTTCGAGGAAAGCGCCTATTTTGCTGAACCATCGCCCCGGTTCTCTTTGTTTTTTTTTTTTTTTTTTCTAAATTCCTTTATTTATTACAGTGTCTCGCTACACATCACGGATTCTTTTTTCGCGAGGGTGGGGTGTGAGCTCAGCCGGCCCTGCGGGGAGGGGCTGGCATGGCCTGTGGTGCTGGGGCTCGAACCGCGGTCCCTGGGAGGCGCTCTAGACCGCTGAGCTATCTTGCCAGCCCTCTCTGTATTTTTGAGATGGCCTAGAGTTCATTTTGTAGCCCAAGCTGGTTTCAACTCCAAAGATCTCCATATCTCAGCCTCCCAAGTGATAAATTGTAGGCGATGGTTACCGCACCTGGTTTGATGCTGCATACTCTCCGTGCTATTATAAAAACGGTACATGATGGCCGACCACAAAGCCCAGTGGACTATTCTTAGCCTGCTTAGGCAGAGCACAGCAGCTAGGGTTCCGTCCTCCTTTGTGCCCTGCTGTCGAGCCCCTTAGGGTGCGCCGAGAGGGTGATTGAGACTAGGTGTGGTGGCACGAGTTGGTAATCCCAGCACTTGGGAGGCTGAAGACAGGAGAATCTGTATGAGTCTTAATCTCCCTAGTGTGAGACCCTGTAGACCCTGTGTTAAATGTATTAAAGTGGATTCTCGAGGGCCCTAAGTAGAGCTCTTGTCTGCTGTTCTGAATTTGCTTTTTTATTCATAAACTGAACCATCTCTGGATTTGGATTAAAAGGTCTTGCCATGCCAGGGCAGGGGGCTTTGAGTGTGCTAGCTCTCTTCCCAGACTGTTTCCTTGATCCAGATATCCCTAGATTGGGAATGATGATTTTACAGACTAGAGTCTCTGACACTGGTCCTGATGTCAAAAATAAATTCTGACCCATTCAGGGGACTGGATGCTTGGCTCTGGGGAGGCTTTAGCAGTGCTTGCTCTTACTGGTTATCTTGCTTTCATCTTTCCAGCATAAGAGGTCTGGAACCCTAACCAGGAGCAGAGCCCTTGCCCAGAAGGTCCACATTAACCTGATGGCTAAAAGCGTAGGGTTTGGGATCTGCCATCTGCCTGCTGGGGCCCTGAGATGCCTGGCTAGCATCCCTGCTGTTCTGCTATGTTGTCTATGGGCTGTGGTGAGTGTGGAAATGATGACCTGGTTGGACTAGAGTCTCTTGAGTTTCTCTGAGGATCCTTGAAACTACCTGATCCATTCTTGGGCTTCCCTCTTGAACAGCATCTCCTGCCCAGCCAGCTCTGCCTTTATGACTTGCCTGTGCGGTTCTAATGCTTTTTTATTTTGTGAAATTTCAGGTTTGGGCTGGCAGAGGATGTCTCCTGTCTGGTGCTAGACAGATGCTAAGAGCTTACATCATTCCTGTGTTAGTCTGCAGGAACAGTCATCGGCTCAGCTGGAAATTTTATGACACTAAGTAGAAAAGGTTTGCCTACATTTTGTTTTTCTGGAAGTACCTGCAAAACAACTAATAAAGTACTTTAAAAACAAATAATCAGTGGATTATCTGGTCTTGGAAAAAGAATGATTGAAAAGAGGAAAACATTTAGAAAGGTCTGAGCTGTCCCCCCCCCCCCCATAGGGTTTAAATTGCCTATGCTAAGATGGAATTGGAGATCTTGCCTTAGCCTCCCAGAGTGCTGGGATTATATGTATGCACTGTCGTAATACAAGCTGGACCTAGGAAAGTATGGTCCAGGACCCCTGGTAAATTTACAAAATAGAAGTCCTATATGTGTAGTGTAACTCAGCCTTGTGCTTGCCAGCCAAGCGTTTATTTTACTGTGCTGTACCTCCTGGACTCCAAAACATTTTGGTATTTTAGGATGGGATCTACAGGGTGTCACTGCATACATAGATCAGATTCAGTAGTGATCTTTCTGTTTACAGCCTCCCAAGTGCTAGGATTATAGGCACGAGCCACCATGCCCAGTCTCAGTTGCCATGCAGGCGTGCCCTGGAGGTAGAGTTGCCACAGCGGGCCTGGGGATTGAGCTCCTGGCCGCTGCCTAGGTGGGTGCTATATATCTGAGCTATTTGATTGGCCTATTTTCTGTACATTGCATTCCATGGTACAGTTAAATTTATATATTGGATACAAGGAAGTTGATACAATAATGGTGTGATAGATCAATTTCAAGCTATTTGCACTATCCTGAGCCCTTCTCAAGACAGATGAGCTGCTTGCTTAGCTGAACAGATGGCTGCCATGGGCCCGGGTGGCGGCCAGCGGTCTGTCCTGAGTACTCTGCAAAGCTGCGCTGGACCCGGGGATGTTAACAATGCTCGTAACTCGCAATTTACATCAGTTGATTTCCTTATTTTAAGAAAAAAATTATTCAGTGCAGGTTCTCACTACACAGATGGGAGTCGATCCTCCTGTTTTCAGCCTCCCAAGCACTGGTTGCAGGTGTGCACTGCCCAGTCTCAGCCCCTTGTTTGGGGCCAGCACAGTGCATGGGTTTGAATCCTGGTCCCTGTCCCTGCCTAAACAGGCACTTTAGTCTGCTGAGCTATCTGGCTGGCCTTAAAATTTTTTAATTTAAGTATTTACTATTTTTAACAGATACCTATGTTAAAGGAACTTGTGTGTGTTTCTACTGAATATTCCAGTGTGTTCCTGCCCTCTAGCAACAAAAAAAGCGTTTTGTTTGGGGGTTTTTGGTCTCTGAGAGGGTCTCATTGTGCAACTCATGCTGGCCTCCAGCTTGTAGTGATCCTTCTGCCTCAGCCCCCCATGTGCTGGGATTACAGGCACCACCCAGGGTTTCTTAGTCACTGTTTCACAGCTTCTTGCTATGGAGTTCAGGCTGTGATCTTCCTCCTAATCATAGGCCCAGCAGCCATAACTTTCTGCAATAGTTCTGATGGCGGTGGGGGGCTGGGAGATGGCTCCCAGCCTAAGCGCCTGCTCAGGCAAGGGCAGGGACGGTTCATCCCCACCACCACAGTGGTGCACATCTGTAGTCCCAGCACTGAGGAGGCTAAAACAGGATCACTACAAGTCTCAGCTGTGTAGCAAGGCCTTGTACTAGATGTGAAAAGGAAGCTCTGATGGGGCTGTAATTTAGATGTCTAGATTAGACTTCGATATGCTTTAAAGTTTTTTTTGTTTAGAACTGGGGATTAAACTCAGGCCCTTTGCTTGCTTTAAGGTTTTTTTGTGGTACTGGACACTGTGCTTGACAGGCAGGCACTTATCCAGCTGAGCTTTATCCCTGGCCCTAGATTAGACTTTGAGGTACAGGACTCCTGGGTGGCCTGGGACCCTCCCATTGGGTGGTGCGGCTGCCCAAGGGAGACTCCAGTGTACTTTTCCTTTTTGAAATGAAGTCTCAACAAAGTGCTCTGGCTGGGCTGGAACTTGAAAGCTTTCTGCCTCAGCCCCTGCTAGTGCTGGGATTTCAGGCTTGTGCCATCATGTCTTGTGTTTTTGCTTTCAAACTGACATTCTGGTCACAGGCTGAGATCATCTGGTCTTGTTGCAGTTCGTAAACTTCAATTGCTCTGTCCCAGAACTCCAGGATTACTCTTGCTTTATGGAGCTTCATCTCAAAAACATGCTGGTTTCGTGTACTAAAGTGCCTGCTTAGGCAGAGGCAGGGACCAGCTTTGATACCCGGTGTGCCGTGCCGGCCTGCCCTGGGCAAGCTGGCACGGGACCGAGACTGGATGGGTGGTGCGCGCCTGTAAGCCCAGTGCTCGGGAAGCTGAAGATGGGGCACTCCGAGTCTGGGCTGTGTAGTGAGGCCCTGCACACCCTGCGATAAATACATTAAAAAAAGACACTAAAAAGCTGTGGGGCTAAGGAGGTGGCTCAGTGGAACAACCACTTCCCTCACAAGCTCAAGGGTCTGAATTCAGTCCCAGTTCAGGAAAACCTAGACCTGTTTAGCCAGGCGTGGTGGGACAGGAGGGTCGCTGCAGGCGCAAGGTAAGCCTGGGTGCATACTGAGTTCAAGCCAATTTGAACAATGAAGGGGGATTCTGTAAGGGACACTTAAAAATTGTTAATGCTCCTGTAATCCCAGCACTAGGGGAGGCCCATTGCCAGTTGGAGGCCAGCCTGAGCTACAGAGTGAGCTCCAGGCCGGCCTGAGCTGCATAGTTCACTGTCTCAAAGCAAAGCAAAAGACCAAAAGAAAAAAGCCTTTGCTGCCTCCTGTCCAAGGGCTTGCCTGAACGTATCGCCAGTTAGGTTTATTCTTGCAGACTTGCTCTTTTTATTCTGTAGGTGTTTGAATTATTACCACAAAAGCTGACATTAGGGATTGAACCCAGAGATCTGAGCTTCCTGACATGGTCCCAAACATGTTGTTTGTATTTGTTTCCCAGGTGGCAGTAGTTAGCTCTTAGGTCTGTGCTAGGCTTTTCATGTATTTCACCTCATTAAAGATTTGGTTTTTTCATTGATTGATTGTACTGGGAATTAAACTCAGGACCTCACACTTGCTACGCAGGCATTGTTTAAAACAAAGTCTCACATTGCAGGAATCCCTGCCCCAGCCTCTGTTGGGTGCCCTATGCCTGTCTGGGGTTATTGGTGCTTTGAGAATTGTGCCCGGACAGGACCCAGCAGTCCAGGCTGGTCTTGCAATCACAGCCCTCCTGCCCCACCCTTTTGGGTGTCAAGGTTAGCGCCGGTACAGTTTTTGGTACTGGAGTTTGAACCCAAAGCCTTTGCACTGAGCTACATCCCCAAGCCTTTTTTTTGTTTTTATTTTGATTTTGTCTTTTTTTCTTCCGGTTTTTTTTTTTTTGGCAGAGTCAGGGATTGAACTCGGGCCCTTGCGCTTGCCAAGGAAGCGCTTATTCCACTGAGCTATCTCCCCGACTGCACAAGGGCTTATCTTAATGAGTTGCTCAATTGCTCAGGCTAGGTTAGAGTTTACAATCCTCCTGCCTCAGCTTCCTAGAATGTTGAAATTACAGTTGTGTACCACCACACCAGGCTAGTTTTGAAGATTTTTAAAAAATAGCTGGTGTGGTAGCATAATTCGGTAATTCCAGCATTTGGGAGGCTGAGGCAGGAATATCCTTTCAAAAGGGGCTACAAGGTCTGGGGAGATGGATGGCTCAGTAGAATAAGCAACTCCCTGGCAAGCCCAAGGGCCTGAGTTAAATCCCCAGTTCCGACAAATAAATAAAGAAAAAAAAATAAATAAAGTAAATTAAATTTTAAAAAAAAATGAAAGGGCTACAAAGTGAGCTCAAGACATTTTTTTTTTTTTTTTTTTTTTTTTTTTTTTTTTTTTTGGGCCAAACCAGGGATTGAACTCAGGCCCTTGCACTTGCCAGGGAAGCACTTACTCTACTGAGCCAACTCCCTGGCCTTCAAGGCCTTCTTGAACTGTATAGCCAGACCCTGTCTCTTAAAAGACCAAGAACAAAACTCCAGACTAAATCCAAACAAAGACTAAAAACAAAAAACTCTCAGGATGTAACTCAGTGAAAACCCCAGGGTTCAATCCCAGTAGCAAAACAAGCAAACAGCACTTTTGGGGACCTTTGACCTCCAAGGGCTGAGCCAGGGCAAAGGCTGCAAACCCCCACACCCCACCCTACAGCCGCACTGGAAGGAGGTGCTAGCTTCTCGGGTCAGCAGTTCTGAAGCTGAGGCAGGATCCCTGGGCTCGGGAGGAGCCCGCAGGTGTGTAGTAACGGTGGTGCACAGCTGTCAGGGAAGCGAGTTCCTGGCAAGAGACTATAGCTCTGGGCCTAGCTGTTTGGTCACCGTGGGAGGCCTCAGCGCCACCGCCAGCACCGGAAAGACGAGGCTAGCCAGGTGGGGGAGTGCGCATCTATAGTACCAGCACCTGGGAGGCTAAGGCATGGGGGTCACTGAGTTCAAGGCCAGCCTAGGCTACATGGTGAATTCAGGGCCAGCCTGAATTGCATGATGAAACCCTGAGTCAAAAACAAAACCAAAAGTCAGGCATGGTGGGTGGGCACAGCTGCAAGCCCACATGGGAGCCTGAGGCAGGAGGAGTGCTGCGAGGTCAAGTCCAGCCTGAACTGCTTAATGAGACCCAGTCTCAAACAAAGACAAGCAAACAAAAAAGCACAGCTGATCAAGGGCAAGGGCTCGTGAACCAGAAGAAATAGTAGTGCAGGACACTGAACAGAGGAAGCGATAAGGAGGAAGTCGAGTAGAGGGTGCTGTGCAGACACTCCCTTTGTGTAAGCGCCGCCCTGGCTGTGGGGCTGCCCCGCCCGCCCGCAGGTGTGCTTGGCCGCTCTGTCACAGCCCCCTGCACTCTTTTTTTTTTTTTTTTTTACATTTTTTGTCAAATTTTTATTTCATTTTTGACTCATGAATTTTAGATTTCTAAACACAATATTAACAGTCTACACACTATGCATTTCCATAACACAAAATGCAACAGCTGAAGCAAAATGCTGGTGTCTTTTCCTCCAACTCTGGTCCTTCTGGGCTCGAGATCCCATCGGTCCCAAAGGCCTCTGCCCCAAGACTACAAAACCTGGGGTGCCCTGCAAGCCCGAAGTGAGGAGGCAACAGGAGTCGTGGCCCCCTGGGGCTTGTACTCCCAGATGACAAATGTCTCCACTGCTGAGTCCTGCTGCAAGGCCCCCAGTGGGCTGTCAAGGACCCTTGCAGAGACGGCCAGTGCCCACAGATCTGGACACCAAGACAGTGACTGTCACCATGGCTCTGCCTGACCCCCTGCAGTCTTCCTCAGTGCTTGAGGTGGAACCCAAGGCCTGGAGCTCTACTGCTGTGGGGCCCCACAGTCCCACGCTAAGGGCCTCCTGACTTTCCCAGTGACTAAGGAAACAAATCGCCCAGGGCTTAAAGTTCCTGCTGGCCCTTCAGGTTTATTGTCCCAGTCAGGTGAGCCTCAGGTGGAGAAGGTCACAGCCTAAGCTGACCATAAAGCATTTATTGTGGAAATTGCAGCCAAAGGGTGTCAGTCCTTGAGCTCTAGTGATAGATGACAGCTGGTGATAAGCTAGCTGGGCTTGCTGGTGTGCCTGTGGTCCCAGCACTCCGGAGGCTGAGGCCGGAGGATTGCCCCGGGCTACACAGCACTAGGCCAGCCTGCACTGTGTAGTGAAAACCGTGTCTCAGAAAACTAAAAAGAAAAAGTCTGACTTGTTCCTACAGAGAAGGCAAAGGATTCATTTTTTTATCGAACCATGGTCCCCTGCCCCTACCTAAGCTTGCCTAAACAGATGGTTTAGACTGCTGAGCTATCTTGCCGGTCCAGTGATTTTTTTTTTCTTTTATTTAGAGTTGGTATAAAAATTTCCTTAAAAAAAAAATCAGCGCACTAAGTGCCTGCTTAGGCAAATGTAGGGACCAGGGTTCAATCCCCAGCACCCCTTGCTGTGCTAGCGCTGCCACTGGGCTTGGACGCACACCAGCCAGAGTCCAGGCATGGTGGCACATGCCTGTAATCCCAGCGCTGGGGAGGCTGAGACAGGAGGATCACTACAAGTCCAAGCTTCAATTAGTGAGACCCTGTACCAAATACATGAAAAGAAAACTCCAGTAATGATAGGAAGTGAATTTTTCCCTCTTATATTCATGCATCCAGGAATTTCTTCTTGGTCCCTTTGACCTCATCAGATGCCCTCCTGCAACCCATCTAGGTGGAGAGCCTGGGCTTATGGTCCCCATCCATAGCTGTTGCCAAGGAATTGGGGTAGGGGGGCGGGGGTGGGGGAGGTGGCAACTGCTGCAGCACATGTTGGTCCTGTGCAGTTTCATATTTTTTTTGAACATGAGAAAACACATTTTAGTGCACTTAAGTTATATTTAAAAATGTTGGGGCCAGGGAGATGGCTTAGTGGAATAAGCACTTCCCTGGCAAGAGCAAGGGCCTGAGTTCAATCCCTGGTTCCCCCAACCCCCCCTTCAAAAAAAAGTGTTGTTTTTCTTTTTACAGGGATTCACTATGCAGCGCAGGCTGGCTGGCCGGCCTCCTGCCTCAGTGCCAGGGCTGGCAGCCGGCCTCCTGTGTGGTCCTCTGGAACAGGCAGGCGCCTCTGGAGCTTCATACACTGGCCTCCATCCTCTGAGGCATCTCAACCTTCCAAGGATTCCAAAGTCAGAATTAAGCACTCCATGACTCTTCTGGCTCAGCAGAGGTCAAACTGCTCTTAAGTCTCTTAAATAAAACTGGAAAGGCCATTGGCTTGGGCCAGGTCCCTGCACTGAGCCCAACCATGGCATCCGCAACGCTCAAGCTGCTCGAGCCGAATCTCTGATGTCATCTGATTTCCCAAGAAGTCAGGAGAGGGAGAAGGGAGGGCAGATGAGACAGGCCAGTCTCAGAGGCAGGAAGGAGAAACACTGCTTTACCCTCTGCTCCCACATTCTGCTTCCTTCAGCCCTTTTCTGCCCATAAAAGAACTGCCCTGCTAAGCTCATCAGAACACAGTGTTGCCTAACTACAGTAAATAAAGCCGGGCATGGTGCCTATAATCCAAGCACTCTGGGAGACTGAGGCAGGAGGATTTGTCTCAAATTTGAGGCCAGCTTGGGCTACATAGTTCAAGGCCAGGCTAAACTACATCACAAAGCCCTGACACAAGGAAGGAAGGGGGAAAAAAATAGTGTTCAGTTGAAGGACTCATAAATGACGTGTACTCATCTCTGACTTGAGGTTTGGTTCCACTGAGTTCTCAGTGTGCAAATTTGAGGCTACTGGACATGTGATTTTGGCACAGTCCCATGAAAGCGTGAACTAGGGTCAAGGTTCTTTCTTTTTTCAGTATTAAACCCAGGGCCTGGGCTGGCCAAGTAGCTCAGTGGATTAAAGTGCCTGCAAGCAGGCGCAGGGGCCAGGGTCCGATCCTGGGCCTTCAGTGCTGGCCCTGCCCCCGGGGCACCCTGAGACGGCAATTGAGACTGGTGTGGTGGCGAACCTGTAATCTCAGCCCTTGGGAGGCTGTCAACAGGTGGATCACTATGAGTCCAGTCTATTAGTGAGGCCCTGACCACCCTGTAGACCCTTCCCTAAAAAAATTTTTAAAAAAGAAAAGAAAAACCCACAAAAAAACCACCTAAATCTTGGCTGTGGAGATGGCTCAGCAGAATAAGCACTTCCCTGGCAAGTGCAAGGGCCTGAGTTCAATCCCTGGTTCTGCCCCCCTCCCAAAAAAAACCACCCAACCCACTTACAAAACCAACCAGACCAAATGCAGAAGCATATTCACCCACTGAAGATGGGCTTTTTTTCTTTTCTTTTTCTAGTCCAGGGCATTGAAGCCAGGTGCTTTGAGACAAGATTTCATTAAGTTGCCCCACTGTCTGAGGACTAAAGATCCTCCTGGGCCTGGGTATAGTCCCAGCACTCAGGAGGCTGAGGCAGGAGGATTGCTCCAAGCTTGAGGCTGCCTGAACTGCATAGTGAGACTGCCTCATATTAAAAAAAAAAAAAAAATACTGGGGGGCCTGCTGGTTAGCTCAGTTGTTTAAAGGCCTGCTTATGCAAAAAAAAAATACCCTCCTGCTTCAGTGTCCCAACTAGCTGGGGTTACAGGAACAGGAATGTGTGTTTAAAAATGTGGTTTTAACCTTGTGAAATTCCATATTCAAATTATATTTCCCTCATTTATCTTATTACTTCCAAACTATAACAAAATATTGTTATAAAAATTTTTAATAATTGTTATAAAGGCAGGATTTATTGTTTAAAAATATGTTTTTAAGAAAAAATAAAAGTCTTAATAATGCTTTTTTTGTGGGGGGTACTAGGGATCAAACTCAGGACCTTGTGCTTGCCAGGCAGACACTTACACCACTGAACTGTCTCCCTGGCCAAACATGTTTTTAAAACACATTACCTAAGGTGGGTGGGCTGCAGTTCCTGGCCGAATCAAACTAGTAACCCGGTGGTTGCTGCTAGGCAAGCGCTGTGCCCCGAGACACATCCCCAGCCAGGCTGGTGGTAAGCTCACATTGTGGGCTGCAGGCACACCTTGAACTTGCAGTGACCGTCCTGCCTCAGCCCCCAGGTGCTGGGATGACAGGGGTGTGACACCATGTGTCGGGCTGTTTTATTAATTTTTTAAATTTTTACATAGGGTCTCACTATGCAGTTCAGGCTAGCCTTGTGCTCATTTTTGTAGCCCCCAAGCTGGTCTCAAACTCGCAGAGATCTCCTGGCTCAACCTCCCAGTGCTGGGATGACAGGCGTGTGCCACCACACCCTGTTCTGGGGCACTTCACAGCATGTGGGGCCAGGGATCAAGCTCGGTCCTTGTACTTGTCAGGCAGGTGCTTATGCCTCTGACCTATCTCTACGGCCCCTGGGCTCTGGGTTAGAATGCGCTGTGACCCCATTCCAGGGGGGAGGAGGCCCTTGGGGGTCCTGTGTGTGGAGGGTCCCTCCTGTGCTTCCCAGAAGCCTCCTGCTGCTTTCCCTCCCTTGTTTCACCAGGCAGGGACATGGGTCAGCCAGGCACAGAATCCCACCCTGCCCGCTATTTCTGATATGCAGGATGCAGCAACAGCGGGAGGTGGTAGCCTAGTCCTGTGTCCACAGCACTGGAGGCCTGAGCCCCGACACTTGGCGACCTAGAGACTCTGTCTCAGAAAGTACAAAATAGAGGGCTGGTGTTACAGCTGTGTGAAGACCCTGGTTTTAATTCACAGTAGTGCAAAAACAAAATACAGTTGTCAGCCAGACTTCACAAGGTGTGCCCGGCAGCTCGGCAAGACATGGGGCAGGCCCACCACCGCTGGGCTGCAGCCCCGCATCTTGCTTCATCTCCTCACAGAGATTTGCAGCAATCCTCTGCGTGGTGACTGGGACTGAACGCAGCGTTCGGAGCCCTGCGCCCCCAGCAGATGTCCTGCGCTTTCCCTCTCCGCTCCAGTTCCTCCGCATTGCCTTTGAGCCAGGCTTTCCTTCTCCGCTCCAGTTCCTCCGCATTGCCTTTGAGCCAGGCTTTCCTATATTGCCCAGGCTGGCCTTGAATTTGCAGGGGTCTTCCTGCCTCAGCTTTCCTGGGGCTAGAACGATAGGTGTGGCCCACCACGCCTGCTTTACCCCATTGCTGGCTGCAGGCCCAGGGATTGGCCTGTGCTCACATCCCATTGGGCAACATGTGGCTCACTGACCTAGGACAAGTATTACAGCACTGTACCCTGAGAACTGTAATCAACGGGAGAAATGACACACATTTCTTTTTTTCCAAGATGGAGTCTCACAGTGTAGCCCAGGGTGACCTTGAATTCACAGAGATCCTCCTGCCTCAGCCTCCGCAGTGCTGGGATCATAGGGCTGTGCCATCACACCTGGCTGTTTCTTATTTTTACTTTCAAACCATGCTTCAGGGCTACCAAGCCATGTTAATAAGGCTCTTTGTTGCAGAATTCCAGCTAGTAAATGAGGAACAAAGGATGGAAGTTTAAAAAAAATTACCATTTTGCAACTCATGACATAACTGAATCAGGCAAGACACAAGGGTCAGTTGGAGACTGCTGCTAGAAATGTATGGCGGTGGGGGAGGGCGGGCTGAGGTCTCCCCTAGTCTGTTCCCCCAGCCAGTGTGCAGGTGCAGAACCTGTGACTGAAGTAGGAGGATGCCTGCGAGCGAGCGCAAGGCCAGTCTGGGCTGCTGAGACCCAGGCTTCACAGAATGAAACAATTTTGCTCCTTCAAAACAGAATCTGAATCCAGCCAAACCTTCAGAGGTTTCATAACTGGAAACAGAAAGGAAGAAGTTAGAGAACGTGGAAACAAACTGACACATTCAGACAGTATACTTTTCCACAGTAAAATACTGCTGACTGGCAGCATTAAAAAGACAGCAGTCAGGCTGAGGCAAGAGATCGTACTTTTTGTTCACTTTTTTTTGGCAGAACTGGGGATTGAACTCAGGCCTTTGCACTTGTCAAGGAAGCGCTTATTCCACTGCGCCATCTCCCTGACCCTTGTTGTTACTTTTGAGACGGGATCTACACTGTGTAGCTCACCCTGTGAACCTACTTGAACCTACTGTGTAGCCCGAGGTGGCCTTGAACTTGCAGTGGCCCTCCTGCCTCAGGCTCCAGTGCTGGGAACACTGCTGTGGGCCGCTGCGACCATCTGCTTTTAACATTACCACATCATCCGGGCGTGGCACTTCTGTGGCACGAGGGAAGCCCAGCTGTCCCACTCACCCCCTCACCCAGGCTGCCACATGCTTCGGCATGTTGCTGAGGCATTCCAGGAGCTGAGGCAAGAGGACCCCAACTGAGCCCAGCCTAGGTATACAGGGACTTAGCGAGACTGTCTCAAAATAAAAAAAAACAAAAAACAGGTGGGGATGTAGCTCAGTAGGAAGGCTTCGAATTCAACACCGTCTTGAGAGAAGAAAAATAATCCAGGTATCTTTGATTTTCCATTTTTTTGCAAGAGGGAATGTCGAAGGGAAAGTGGGCTCAGGCTGCCGACGGAGGCTCTTCAGGCTACCAGCACAGCAGCTTCCTCTCAGGTCCTCCATGTGGGGAGCACACAACAAAAGCTGACGCGAAGAACCGCACAGAGGACACTGTTCATTCTCCTTCATTATTATTTTTGGCAGAACTGGGGATTGAACTCAGGTCCTTGTGCTTGCCAGGCAAGCACTTATTCTACTGAGCCATCTCCCCCAGCCCCTAAAAACTTTTACGTTATAAACATTTGATCCATAAATAGCTAAGGAGGGTAGTGTGTCTAGGTCCTTACCCTGCAGCCAAGTATCCTGCCCCGGGCTGGCTCTCACCAACCTGACCCAAAGTCGTCACCTTACAACATCCGCAGGAAGCTGAGGCTTCCTCAGGTCCCTGAGTTCACAGTTATGCAGCTAAACAGACCCACCCAGCCCTACCTGGGGAAGAGCTGGCTCCTGTCCTGGGAGGCACCAAGCTTGGGACCAGCCCCATTGAGGAAGACTGAAGTCCTCAGGTGAGGGTGGCGCCTCTGGTGTGGGGCAGAAAAGTGTTCTTGTCATCCTAATGGAATAATTTCTCTGGCAAAGAACTTGATTTTGCAGAGTCCAAAGGAAGATGGCGCTGGCTCTTAGGCGTCCTCAGAGGACCCCAAGGCCACGGTCCAGCAGGTGGAGCTGAGCCCTTTGTCCCAGGCTCAGAGCGTGCCATACACACTGATTTTGGCCATGGAGATGCTCTCTGTGTAGTGGCTCAGGCCTTTCTCATACAGGACGTAGAGCTGTGGCGCCTCGTTCTCCCCACCCTGGCTACTCTCCAGAGCTGTCAGGGATGAGTAGCCGCTGGGCCCTGGCCATAGCTGGACCTTTTCTTTCTGCCATGAGGTGCCATTGCTGAAGCTCCAGCGCAGGGTCAGGTTCACTCCTGGGGAGGAAGACAGCGTCAGGGCGGGGAGGGTCTCTGTCCTGCCTAGGTGGTGTCTAGACACACAGGGGCTGTCCTCGAGACCCTCAGGTACTCACGGGACTCCGGGTGGGCTGGATTAGAGAAGAAGATAATCCCAGAGCTGGTGGCTACGGCTCCTGCGGCCACCACAGGGTCTATAAGCTCACTGTCAAAGGTCACATCCCGGGGCCTCAGAGTGTCGCAGGCATCATAGCTGCGGAGGATGACCCGGCAGTGGCAGTGGTAGTTGTTCTGGTTCCGGGCATTGATAACAACTGAGCCATCTGGGAGCTCATAGGGCTGAGGGGAGAGAACAGAGGCTCAAGTGGACAAGGAGGGGCAGGTAACGGTCCCTGTCACTGAAGGAAGCAAGGCTAGGTGCAGAGCTGGCTGAAAGTGCTGGGTGGGTGGTGGCGGCCTGGAGGATGGGGAAGGTAGAGGGTGAGCACTCTAGGCTCCTCACCTGGCACTCATCAGGGTTGAAGTCATTTTGCAGCTTGGGCTGGCCATAAGGGATGCCGCTGATCCCACTCCCGTAGCGCCAGGTGTCACCGTGGTCATCACTGAGGAGACAGAAGACCCCGTCTCGCTCCAGCGTCCCATGGCCACATACAATGAGCCGGCCCTTCTTCGGCTCCCACTTTTTCTGTGGGAAGGGGAGCTGAGTGTCACACAGGGGACGCTGTGGGGGCCCAGAGGTTCAGAGCCCCTCTCCTCCCAGTGTGAGCACACATCTGACCCCCTTTAGTTTTTTTGGGTGGTTGAACTCAAGACCTTTGCCCTGAGCCCAAGCCATTTTTAATTTTTTGAGACAGACTCCAAATTAATCAGGTTGCACTTGAACCTGTAATCCACCTGCCTCAGCCTCCTAGCATACTGGGAATTAGGTCTGCCTTTTACTGAGGTCTCAGAAGATTCCACTCCCCCCCACAGAGACCACCTAGCTTTTTTAGAAGACATGCCTTGGGACGCTGAAGATGCTCTGCTAGACATGTGCCCAGTCACAGGATCTTGAAGCCTTTAATCTGAGTTCACCCACCCCACATATGCAGGGACACAGGCTCAAGTCTGCCCAAAGAAAGGGGTCCCTCTCCTATTCCACATGAAAGTACATACAGTCTCCAGTGATGTCCTGCTGACAAACCCCACCAAGGGAGCCCCTGGTTTGGTGTTCTTCCCAGGTTACTCCTTTCTTCCAAGGATCCCACCCTAAACAGAAAAGCTGAATCCCAGGGTCTTCCCCCTTCCAGGCACAGCCCTGACTCATGACAATCCCTCTCTCTGTCCATCACCTCCCAGTCAGACCTGAATGCCGGAGCCTGGTCCAGGAGCAAACATCTCCGTGCCAATGTCCATGGAGAGGTTCCGGGGCAGACTCCAGGAACTGCCGTCGTCCTTGCTCCACACCAACATAGTGGAGGGCACCTGGCAGTGGAACTTGTGGGCACAGAGCGTGTAGAAGAGAAACACAACTCCTGTCTCCCAATCGCTCACCACCGCCCCCAGGTTCAGTCCATCAGAGGCCTCCCCGTCGTCAAGGATGAATTCTGTGGAGGACCAGGTGCTGCCTGGAAGAAATAAACAGGGCAGAGATGCACAGCGAGCTCTCTAGAGTATGCTCTCTCGCTTCTTGCTAACTTCTGTCTCTCCTTAGGGACCCAAGGCCTCACTGTGGCACCAGGGCCCTAGCAGCCCTGTCCCTCCTTCCCTCTCTGACCTCATTGCTAGTAATCCTGGCTGTTCCACCTGGCCATGCTCACTCTTCCCATTCCTGGCGGCTCCCTTCACCAGGGCTTTGCACAGCCTTGCCTCCATCTGGTCTACCCAATGTCAACTATTTATGTGCTTGATTTCTTTTTGAGACAGAGTTGCACTATGCAGTTCAGTTCAGGCTGATCTTGAACTTGCCGCAATTCTCTTGCCTTGGCTTCTCAAGCACTGGGATTACAGACATGTATCACCATGCCTGGCTAGTGTCACCTATTTAGTTATAACCAAACACTAGCACACTCCACACCTCTTACCCTTTTTTATTTTCTCCATTGTTCCATCATCTTTTCCCACATAACAGAAAACAAACAAACAAACAAAACACCAAAAACCCTTTAATTACGCTTACTGCCTATCTTCCATCAAAACAATGCAAATTCCATGTGGGAAGGATTTGGTATGTTTTGTTCAGGGTTGCACAGATCTTCCTCATTTAAAGACCGACATACGGTTTAATGACTGTTCAGACTTGCAGCCAGGCACCTAGACATCCACGTAGGATGTCAGACATTCGGACCCACATTTGGACATCCACATAGGAACCTGAGTGGCAGTGCACCCTTACAGCAGTCTTCTACAGGCGGGTACTGTAACTGTGCAGTACTGGGGTTCTATGTTCTGCTATAGGTTACAGCTGCATGGAGGAGTTACGCAAATAACAGCCAAGTTATTAAGTTGGCGTTTCCTCTGACCATCTCTTTGTTCCGAATTTGTAATGTATGTTCTATACATAATTCCTCATTTAGCGACCAATGCAGCCCACGACCAAATCAAAGGACCCTAACTCAACAGTTAAACCATGAACAACTAGTCACAGAACAGAATAATGCCTGTTCTGCAGCAGGTGCTTAGCAAATATTCACTGAGGGTGGGAGTAGGGGTGTAGCTTAGAGGCTGAGCCCCCGTAAAACACACACACGCGTTGTTGAATGAATATTCGGTTTGCCTGACACATGCCGTTTCACTCCAAGGGCTCAAGCCTCAGCTCTCTGGGTTCCCCTGGGGGTCTCTCAAGGGCCTGTGAGGATCCCCGCAGCAGGCCTGGACTCTCTCAAGCCCGGAGTCTTTGTACCCTGGTCCGTGGACCTCCGCAGGGCGATGAACTTGGCGCCCTCGTCGGACGCGGACAGCTTCCTGGCCTCGGCGAAGGCGAGCAGGGTGCCCCGCGGGGTGGCCGTGATGAGCGGGATGCGGAAGGTGTCTACGGCGCCGATCTGCCGGCCGCTCACCCACAGCAGCTGCTCCAGGGTCACCAGCGGCTGCACCTGCGCGGGGGAGCGGGCGTGCCTGTGCCTGTCCGCGCCGGGCGGCGGCTCCAACCCCGACTGCGCGGCTCGTGGAGCGGCTCGTAGCGGGGCCCCGGAGGTCCCGGGCCGGCGAGCGGCAGCCCGGGAGCGTCGGGCGTGCGTGCTTACCTGGCTGAAGCCGTCAGGAGACCTCGCCTCCAGCCCCGCCAGGGTTAGGAGCAGTGGGAAGAGCGCGGCCAGCGCTCGGGCCCTCGAGCCTTCGCAGACGCGCGGCATGTTGTCGCGCAGGAACGGGTCGCCGCTCACACGTTCCCGCCGCAGAGGTGGCAGCCTGGGGCCGGTCATCTGACCCGGCTTTTTAAAGCAGCTGAGAAAACGCCTCCGAGGCCTCCCAACGCGGACAGCGCCCCCCGCCCCCTGCCCGCCGCACTTCTGCGACTCTGATTGGTCCTCCCGAGTGCGAACCGCCCCCCCCATAACATCTCGGAGCCTGCCCTTGTGATTGGGCTTCTGTGAAGCTTCGGAACTCGTGACCCGGATGTCAAAAGTCTATTGGAGAAAGACTGTGGAGAAGGCGGGCTCATCGCGGATGAACCTTTCTATTGGTTGCGACATCTGGGGGCGCGTCATGGGGCGGAGCCAATTTTAAGGAGGCTTTGAGCGGTGTAGCGGGAAAGGAAAACAAGTTTGTCAAGGCAATAAAAAAGATGATGTAGAGCCGACGAGACGATAGTTCAGCGAACTAAGTGCTTGCTTAGGCAAAGAGCGCCGGGGCCAGGTTTCTAGCTCCGCTGTGCGGTGCCGCGCTGAGCTGGTGTGCGCCTGCAATCCCAGCACTGGAGAGGTGGGAAACAGGAAGGTCTTGAGGTGGAACTGTAGTGCAGCAAAGCAGGGACATACTGAGAAAACGAAATGGCAATTTTTAATTTTTATTAAAATGACAAAGTGTGGCTGGGTGTGTGCGCTGCCGGGGTGCGTGCCTGGGTTGGCGCGGGCCTCGGCTCACTTTTTCCTCTTCTTGTCGGCCGCGGGCGCCTGGTTCTTCTTGCCCAAAATCTTCAGCAGGTTCTTGGACATGTAGTAGGGCCGGTCCTGCGAGCCGTCGTTCCGCTCCAGGTCTTCCACTGAGTCGCAGAGAGGACCGTTGTTTCAGGGGGAGACAGTGAGGGCCAGCGGGAAATGCGCGGGAGAGACCGGAAGGCGCGGCGCGGCTGGACGTGGGGCCAGGGCTGGGCTCGCGCCGCGCCCGAACTGAACCCCCGTTCTCCCCAAGGCCACAGCACCACAAGACGTGGACCTGTCCTCCTCGTTGCCCAGCCCAGGCCCGGAGTCGCAGCGAGCCCGCCCTCTGCTGCCTATGCTCTCAGTGACCCAGGGAGGCTTCGCGAGCGCAGGGACGTGGCGCGCAGGACGCAGGGTCACTCACGGAAGCACAGGAAGAGCGTGTCCACACACATGCCGAACACGCTGAAGAAGCCGCTGGCGATGACGTACGCCCCTGCGATGCTCGTCTGCAAGACAGAGATGCTGGGGCTGCCGGAGAGCCTTGGGGAGGGGAGGAGGGGGCAGGGGAGGGGGAGGGGACACACTCACCATGATGGGAAGCCAGTAATAGTTGAGTTCGGGATTCTCAAAGTCCTTACCCAGCCCCTTGATGCGACCGGAGAAGAAGAAGAAGGCCAGGACCCCTGCAGGAGAGCTGGCGGTCAGGTCAGCGCCACAGCATCCCTCCCCTTTGACTGGAAGGCCCTCTTGCCCCTTACCCACGCCTCCGACCACCAGCAGCTTCCCAAAGAACAGCAGCAGGTCTGTGACTTTATCCAGGACCACTACCCTGTTCCAGAAGTTGGGATAAGTTAAGGTATGATGAGTGGGAGCAGAACTGGCTCCCTAATTTGCAGGGACAGCTGAGTGGGCATTGCAGGTCCATTGTCCCTGCGCTTAGGGACACTGAGGCAGGAAGATCACAAGTGTGATCCTTGATAATCTAGTGACAGATGAGATCCTGTCTCAAATTTTAAAAGGGCTGGAGATGTTAGTGCAAAGGCCCTGGGTTTGATTCTCCGAAACAACAAAAATAAAGGAACAAATATTTGCCAGGGACGGGTTTGTAGGGCAAATTCTTCACATTTCAGTACAGTGACAGCAGAGCACTAAAGCATACACAGGGCTCTTCCGAGCTCAGGAGGCTCCCTGTGGATGGGAGATCTGGAGGAGGGCGCTGCTCGAGACATGGCTGGCCTCACCTCAGCACGTTCCGCGTGAGCAGCATAAAGGCATTTTTGGCGGAGACGCAGAAGTTCTTCCCGTAGATGGCGATCTGGAGGCAAAGCCAGAATCAGCGAGCTGAGCCGACCTGGAGGCCCAGGCACCGAGTGGAGGCGCTGGCGCCCACAGCAGCTCACCATGATGTACGCATTTCGGTTCAGGAACTTGATGAACTTTTCCAGGCACCAGAGGCAGCACTTGAAGCAGCACATAATGCAGCGGGCCAAGGCGTTCTGGGCTCCTGGGACATGGGTAGCTCTGTCGGATCTGGGCCTCTGTCCCCTTCAAGGGCGTAGGAGCGCAGCCCTGCCTTCCCTGCCCCCTCACCTCTCAGTTTGTGGTCAATATATTCCAAGACCATCCGGGCTATCTGCACAAGGCTCAGGATGAGGGCCCCAAAGGCCAGGGACCCGGTGTGGTAACTGCAGGGGGAGTTAGGTCAGGTGATGAGGTCCTAGGACTCCTGAGTCCCCAAGGCTCATGATCCCGAGGCTGTGGTACAGGGCTCACCGCAGTGTACGGATGAAGGCTGCGCTCAGTGGGAAGGAGGGGATGTCCCGGGGCTTGTGGAAGGCCCAGTAGAAGGAGGCAAAGGCTCCGGCCAGGACACACTGGCCCAGGGCCAGCACCCAGTTCACAGTCCAGAAGAGTCCCAGGACCCCATAGATTTGCAGGTTGAACAGGGTCCGCTGTACTAGGCCTGTGGACGAGTAGCCCTGGAAGACGCACTTCAACCCCGGGCAGGAGGAATTCTTGGGCTGAACCTGGGACAGCAGGGAGGGTAGAATAGGCTCAGGCCAGCTTCCAGCGCCATCGGGTGCCAGCCCTCTCCATGGGGATGGGGGGGGGAGCCCCTTCCTTCTGGAGTCTTTCCCACTGGAGCCCTGGGCAGGCTCTCCTGGGAGAACAATCCATGTCCTTGTCTCTGGACTACACAAAAGATCCAAGGCTGCCTGGCAGCCTGCTCGTGCATGAAGGTCGTGTGGTCCCACCGAGGCAGCCTCTGTTACTTCAATCCAAATCCTTTCCAAGCCTGTGGTGGTGCAGGCCTAGGATCCCAGCACCCAGAAGGCAGAGGCAGGAGGATGGCTGCAAGTTCAAGGCCAGCTTGGGCTACAAAGTGAGCCCCAGGCCAGTCTGAACTGCACAGTAAGAGAGACCTATGGCCTTGTGTGTGACCAGCAAACACTCCACTGCTGAGCTACACTACCAGTCTGGTTATTGTTGTTTTCTCCTCTAGTTACACACAGCTTTATTTCTAATTCTCTGCAATAGTTTCTGTTTTATGACAGGGTCTGTCTAAATTGCCCAGATTGGGCTTGAACCTGTGATGTTTCTGCCTCAGCATCCCAGAGTGCTGGGTGATAGGCACAGGTCACCACATGGGCCCTGGGTGGGACTGGCTCCTCATGCAGCCTGTTAGAATTTTTAAAAATTGATTAATTAAAGTTTAATTTATGTATTTGCTACAGGGTCTCCCTATGCAGCTCAGACTCATAGTGATCCTCCTGTCTCAGCCTCCCTAGCATTGGGATTACTGGTGTGTGCCACCACGCCTGGGTGCTGGCTCAGCAGACCCCTGCTGGGGCTGGCATGGCATGCGGTCCCGGGGATAGGACCCAGGTCCTGTGCTTGCCAGGCAGGCACTTAGACTGCTGAGCTCTCTCCCTGGCCCCACAGTTTTTAAGTCACTGTGAAGTCCATCTTGACAGAGCTACATGTGAAAAGGTGTGATGCCCTGACTTTGTGCTTCGTAAGTCCTACAGGGGCTGAGGCTGAAGCTCGGTGCAGACGCCTGGCCTCCGGGTGTAGCTCTACGGTAGGTAGTACTTGCCCAGCATGCACAGAGCCTGGCGTTTACACTGCTGAAAACAAACAAAAATCAAGACATTGAATTGTTATCTATTGTTGTATGTGTTTGAAAATGTCTATAATGAAACCTAAAAAAATGCACAAATAAAAACTAAGCCAGTACAGCAAATGTGACCCCCCAACATCTTGAGGTTGTCTAAAACTGAGTGTATATTTGAAACTTAAATTTTTTTTATGGTCTTATTATTTATTTTTTGGTGGAACTGGGGATTGAACTCAGACCCTTGCACTTGCCAGGGAAGTGCTTATTCCACTGAGCCATCTCCCCAGCTCCTCTATGGTCTTTTTGAGATATGCTTTCACTATGCAGTTTAGGCTATCTCTGTATAGCTCAGGCTGGCCTTAAACTCTGAGCAATCCTCTTGCCTCAGCCTCCTGAATGCTGGGATTGCATTATTTCTAGAAGGCTGAAGGACTAAAAGGATCAAAAATAGATAAATATAATAAATATATAAATAAATAACAAAGCAAAGCAACCCTGCCCCGAGGCTCGTATCAGGTGCTGCCCAAGGCACTGAGCACTTTGTGTACCTCATGTCCTTCAGTCTTCTGGGATAATCACCCTACTTACAGAGCCCAGGGCACATGCATGGTGGTGGCTGAGGTGAAGGAAAGTCCTAGTACCCAGCTCATAGCCGCCTCACTGACCTGCTCATTGCAGAAGCGGTGTTGACTTCCAGATGGTGATCTCGCCAGAGCCCCAGACCTCAGTCACCTCTGCACAGTGAGGGCCCAGGATCTGCTTGGCCCTACAGGACCCTCTCCATTCCCTCCCAAGCCCCCAGCCCTGCTCTCACCATAGGGTCACATGACTTGTTCACCAGTGCTGCCTCACACCCTGGCGTGCTGGTGTTAGACACCCAGTAGGTGTACTGGGGTTGCCCGGATGTGGCCAGGTACCCAGAGGGGAGTCAAGGAAAGCAAAGTCACCCTCCCTCACCCAGCGTCCCTATGTGCCACCCCTCAGGGACTGCTTCCGCCCCATTCCCTCAGGCTCCGGGAAGGACCTTGGACAAAGGATACAGAGCAGTCACGACCCAGTAAGCAATGCAGATGACCAGGAGGATGAAGGTGACCAGTGGGTAGAACATGGTGAACATCATATGGCCCACAGCCCTGCCGGCAGACAAGGTTGGTACCCAGCGTGCCCCAGCCTGCAGCAGTGACACTTGTCCTCTCATGGAGGGCTTGGGGAGGACCTCGCCTGCCCTGGCTGGTGCCTATCTTACCCCCCCCTTGGCAGGGAGCAGTGATTTTAGGGTTCCTATCAATTGCAGTGCTTAGTGTGGCCATGTACCAAACAAATGGACAGATGAAGGATCTGAATGGAATTCGCCTGGCTCAAGGGACTCTTGGGGACACTAGTCACATAGGCCACCTGGCTGCTTTGAGGGGAGAAGAGCCCCAAGACCCTCAAATACGCTGCTGCTCCCAGTGCCTGGATCCCTGGTCTCTGACCAGCAAGCAGCGTGCCCTGCCAGCACTGCGCGAGCCCAGGGCACTAGCTCACTGTGTCCTCAGCGAGCTCTCTGGGGCAGGCGCTGCCACCACGCTCGCTCTGTGGACAGACAGGTGGGGATGCTGTCACCAGCAGGCTTTTTAGATTTGTTTTTTGGTACTGGGGATTGAACCCAAGGCCTTCAGACTGAGCTACATCCCCATTTTTTTCTCAGTGTTTAATTTTTTTTTTTTTTTTTTTTTTTTTTTTTTGAGACAGGGTCTCACTATGCAGTTCAGGTTGGCCTGAAGCTCACTTTGTAGCTCAGGCTGGTCTTGAACTCACAACAATCCTCCTGCCTCAGCCTCCCGAGTGCTGGGATTACAGACATGCACCACCACGCCCGGCTTCAGTGTTTAATTTTGAGAGTGGATCTCACTAGGTCACCCAGGCTAGACTGAATTGATCCCCCTGCTTCAGCTTCCCAGGGTGCTGGGATCAAGGTCTCAGTTGTGTGCCACCGCACCGGTCCCGGCTTTTGTTTTGTTTTGCTTTTTGACACAGGGTCTCGCTATGCAGCTCAGGCTGGCCTTGAGCCCACGAGAATCCTCCTGCCTCCGCCTCCCCTGGCCAGGTCCCTGGCTGTTCTAACTGGGGCGCTACTCTGCCCTTCCCCCTGCACCCCCTCCCCTGCCTCCTAGACAGCTGCTGACTTGCTGGCCTCTTCCAGGAGGGCGATGGCGATGCGAATCCGCTGCCTCAGGAACAAGAGCAGGACCAGCAGGGCGCCTTCCAGCACGGACACCACGATCACTGCGGGACAGCAGCCGTCAGACCCAGGGCCCCGGGAGGCCCGCGGGTGGGGCCAGGCAGGGCACTTACGGGCAGCCAGCCAGGTCTCCTTGACGTTCTCATAGGCACTGAAGTTGGTGGTGAAGCCCACCTGGGCAAGGGAGGGCACCCCGCTGTCCCGCAGCCGCCGGTACTGCTCCCAGCAGTGGTAGATGCCATAGGCCAGCACGCCCAGCAGCCCCACGGTCAGCACCAGCACCAGTGGCCCGGCCACCAGGCGCAGCAGCAGGACGAACAGCAGGCTCAGGGCCAGGGCCACGCCTAGGGCACTGCAGGGCGGCACGGGGGTGGGCGAGGGTGGCTTCAGCCCTGTATCATTTCACCTTACCACCTGCTAACCTGTCTAGAATCCCTCTGCCTTCAAAATCCTGGCTGGTTTTGGCCTTAGGGGTTAAAGGGCATTTGTCCTGAGCTACAGCCCCACTCCTTTTTAAGTTTTGAGACAGGGTCTTGTTCCATCGCCCAGATTGGGCTTGAATTGTCACCCTCCTGCCTCAGCCTCCTAAGGGCCAGGGCTGCAGGCAGTGCCACCATGCCTGGCTCAGGGATCTTCTCCGAGCTCCAGCTCCTCCTCCTTTGTCCTTGGTCCCTGTTTCAGACCTGGCACTGGGTAGCAGGGACCAGGGAGGGGACGATGGAAGATGAAGGGGTGGCAGGTAACTCACATGAGAACCCAGTCCCAGGACCGGGCGAAGTCTTCGAAGATCTTCACAGTGATGTCACGGGCATCGAGGCTGTCAACCAGGCCACTGTGGGGAGGCCAAGTCAGTAGGGCCGGGGTGGGGCCGGGGTGGGCAGAGCCGGGGGTGGTGCCGGCCTACCTGACTGCCTGGGACACGGAGGTGTTCCCTGTAAACGGGGGCGGTGTGAAGTTCACGTGGGGAGAAGGGAAACAGCGTCCCAGAGCTGTGGGGAGAACGGGTGGGTGCTTGAGCCCTCTGCCAGCCAGCCCTGGGCATGCTCCCCCTCCGGCCCAGACCGCTGTGCACATGGGAACCCTGGCCTCGCCCCGGTGCGCTGCTCCCCACCTCTTTCTTCAGGCTCATCCAGTGCCTCCTCTAGTGCTGCCATTGTCCTGAGTCCCAGAGCCACTTACTGCCACTGGGGAAACTTTTCCGGGGGGCTGTCGTCTACACTCCAGAGGATCCCAGCTGGAACGTAGGCCCAGACCTGCCTGCTTTGAGCTCCTGTCCGACATACTTCTGCGTTCTTATGATGAAAACAGACTGAATTTTTTCTTACACTATAATTAAAATTGCTTTCTACTTAAAACATTACAGGCTGGGGGATAGCTCAATGGTAGAACATCAGCCCATGTCAGGCCCTGGGGTCCAACACACACACACACTCACACACACAGACACACACACCACACGCACACACATGCACACACACACACACACTCACAAACACACACACGCACACACATGCACACACACACACAGACACACACCACACAGATGCACACACACACACACACACACACTCACACACACACTCCAGTTACAATCGGAAGGAAGAAGCAGGTGGTGTAGCAGCCTGTTGTACCGGAAATCCCAGCATGCAAGAGGCTGAGGCAGGAGGGCTGCCAACAGTTCAAGGCCAGCTGGGGCTGCACAGTATGTCCAAGGACAGCCTGAACTACATGAGGCCCTGTTTGCCAAACCAGACCAAACCTAGCCAAACCAATATCTGGAAAGAAGAGTACGCAGGAGAACGGTCATGGTGACCCTGCCACCCAGCCAGACTCCTTAAGCTTTCATGGGCTTCGGGTGCGTTTTCTTCGTGAATGCCTCTGATGGCCCCACTAAGATGCTCCAGTGTGGGCCCCAGCAGGGAGCAGCGGGTCCCAGCTTGCCGGTGCTGGCCCCTGCCCTGGCGCCTGGCTTAAGGCAATAACCACAAGTGTAGATATGCTTTTTAGAGACAAGGTCTTGCTGTGTAGCTCAGGCTGGCCTTAGACCCACTGTACAGCTGGGCTGGCTTTGAACTCATGGCGACCCTCCTGCCTCAGCTTCACAAGTGCTGGGCTCACAGGTATGCGCCACCATACCCCAGCTCAAGAGCCCATATTCTGACTGCAGTGTCCCTCAGTGCAGAGAAATGAAGAGCTGTCTGGTGGCCACCCCATTTCACCACAGACAAACTGGACAGCTTTACTCTCTCTGGGCCTGGTTCCCTCCTGAGAAATAAAAGTGTGGGGGCAGGTGAGGCCGGAGCAGGGCTGTGCATTCTCACCTGGGGCGGAGGGGAGGACGAAGCTGGCGCAGAGCTCCTGCTGCAGGCTGCTGAGCACCTCCTGCAGTGGGGAGAGGACAGCAGGGGAGTATGGGGGAGCAGCCCTCACCTCACACCTCTGCCACTGGGGGCTCAGCTGCCCAGCTTGGCCAGGCAGCCAGTCAGTGGTCGCCTCCACAGCTTCTGGCCCCCCTTTGGGCAGGCAGGAGGGCGACAGGGATGCTGTGCTCACCATCTCTGAGGGCACGCCTGGCAGACAAAAACTCCTGTTCTGTTTGTAGTAGACTTCGCCAACCGTCAGGGAGAGATCGTTTGTATTCACAGCCCATCCCTCTGATGGGCAGGTGGCCACACACACCTGAGGGCCAAGGAGGGGCTGAGCCAGCTCCTGGGGCACCAGGCACCAGGCGGGCGGGCCCCGAGTCTAACCTGGGGTGTGGGGCATGAGAGGCCGCCCTGCACGGCTTCCAGGAAGTTGATGGCCAGCGCACAGCTGAAGATGTTGAAGTATAGGAGATAGGGTTTCTCCCTGTGGGAAGGAGCAGACAGGTTTCAGGGCCTGCTGGAGGTATGGGGGCAGAAGGAGCCACGGGGTCCCCCAGAGTGCCTGATGGGTGTGCTGTATAGCTCCTGGCCCAGCTCAGCTGGTGACTTTGGGGCTCCCCTGCCTGAGTCCCCCGACCAGCTCACAACTCACACTGCACAGCTAAACACTCAAAGCAGCAGCGTGAAGCCAAGGCCCCCCTTGTGGTTTTATGGAGGTGCACTTCACTTAACAGCTCTGCCCAAGTTTCCTGTTAAATAGCAGCAGTTCCTACAGGGTGTGGTGGTGCGCACCTGTCATCCCAGAACTCTGGAGGCTGAGGTAGGAGGGTCAGGAGCTCCAGGCAGTCTGGGGGACTTAGCAGCTGTCTTGCAATAAGAACTGTTTAAAAGGAAGGGGCTGGGGAGACGGCTCAGCGGAATGAGCTCTTCCTAGACAAATGCAAGGGCCTGAGTTCAATCCCCAGTTCCACCAAAAAAAGACCAAAGGTAGTTTTGGGCTGGGAGATAGCTCAAAAGTTGCTAGCTCTTCCTAGTAAGAGCAAGGGCCCAGGTTCAGTCCCCAGTACCACGTGCTGTGTGAGCCAGCCACCAAAAACTGGGCATGGTGTGCATGCCTGGAGTCTCAGCGCTGGGGAGGCTGAGACAGGAGATCGCTACCAGTCAGCTGCATAGTGAGACCTTGTATGAAATAAATAAATTTATAAAAAAAAAAATAAAAAGGACTGCTGATTCATCCCAGCAATTGCCAGTGCTCCAGAGCTGAAGGAGGAAGATTTTCACAAGGTGAGACCCAGCCTGAGCTATATAGGAAGATCCTGTTCACAAACAAATAAATAAAGCAAAGGCTGCATCTATAGCTTAGTGCAAAGATTCTGGGTTCAATCTCCAGTATTAGGGAGTAGGGGATATGACCAACTTCATGAGGTTCTACTTATTCATTTGTTTGTTCATTCTGGGAGGAATTGAACTCAGGACTTTACTTGCTAGGCAGGCACTGTGCTACTGAACTATATTCCCAGCCGGATTATTATTATTGTTATTTGTCTTTTTGAAACAGGTCTCACTGTGCAGTTCAGGCTGGCCTTAAGCTCACTTTGTAGCTCAGGCTGGTCTCGAATTCACAACAATCCTCCTGCCTCAGCCTCCCAAATGCTGGGATTACAGGCCTGCGCCACCATGCCCGGCTAAGCCTGATTATTTTTAATTTTATTTTTTTACTGGGGATTGAACACTGAGCTACATCTCAAGCCTCGTTCAGTGTGTGTGTATGTGTGTCTGTCTGTCTGTCTATTTTTCTTTTTTTAGACAGGGTCTCACTATGCAATTCAGGGTGGCCTTAAACCCTAAGTAGCTCAGGATGGCCTCAGATTTAAAGCCATCCTCCTGTCTCCACCTCATGAGAACTGGGATTACAGGGTGCACTGCTAGGCTCACAGCATGATTTTTGTTTGTTTTGGAGACAGGGTCTCCATAAACAGATAAAGTGTCCAGGCTGGGCTGGAATTTAGTCTTCCTGCTCCAGCCTTCCAGAGTGCTGGAATGACAGATGCACGCCAGCACACCCAGATCTCAGGGACTTTTAGAGTCTGTGTGAGTGAAGTATGCTGCCTGCCTGGGACGTAATAGACGCTACATAAACATTCTGGAATTTTTTTTTTATACTAAACACTTCCTGCGTGTGCGCATGGCTGGTGTGACTCCTGAATCACCCTTGTGCAGGAAATCAAGGCTCAGGGAGGGTGAGGAAGTGCTCAAGGCCAACCAACCAGGGGTTAGCCTGGCTGGGGTTGCTCACGGCAGTCCCTGAGCCATGAGCCTGGGGTGCTCCAGCTACCAGTCAGCAAAGGGTAGGGGTGTGGCTGGGGCAACAGGGAGGGGTCCCACGTGGGGCCAAAGTGCTCACCTGTTCTCCCCGACCCCGCAGTAGGCTCCAGTGGAGTTCCTGGGGTACAGCACCTGCCGGGGGTCTCCATACACCCAGGCTGGGGACAGGGACACACAAATGAGTCACAGGAGGACAGAGGCAGCCCGTCTCCCATGGCCCCAGCTCAGGTGGCAGGCAACTCACCCACTATGCCCACCACGATATACCCCAAAATGAAGATCAGGAAGAGGAAGCAGCAGATGATGTCGGTGCAGCTCCTGGGAGAGAAATGGGAGTGCGGGGAGGCACTGGCAGCCTAAGCACCTGCCTGGCAAGTGCAAGGGCCTGGATTCGCGCCCCGGGACCATATGCCGGGCCAGCCCTGGCACCCAGGCACACTGCGCCCGCCACCAAAATTGGGTGTGGTGGCGTGCACCTGCAATCCCAGCCTGAGGAGTCTGAGCTCCTCAGCAAGACCCTGTACCAAAGAAATAAAAAAAAGAAATAGGAGCCTGAGCTGGGAGACTTTGGGGAAGGAATGTGGGGGCTGTGGGGGCACCCTCTGGAGGGCTGAGGGTGGAGCTGGGAATGTTCAAGAATGGGTCTCCAGGGCCGGGGAGATGGCTCAGTGGAATAAGTGCTTCCCTGGTAAGCGCAAAGGCCTGAGTTCAAACCCTGGTTCCGCAAAAAAAAAAAAAAAAAAAAAAAAAAAAACTAAAAAAAATAATAATTTCTAGGGTTTTTTAAATTTATTTATTTATTTATTTATTTATTTTTGTCTTTTTGAGGCAGGGTCTCACTATGCAGCTCAGGCTGGCCTTAAGCGCACTTTGTAGCTCAGGCTGGTCTCGAACTCACAACAATCCTCCTGCCTCAGCCTCCCAAGTGCTGGGATTACAGGCCTGCGCCAACACGCCCGGCTTCTAGGTTTTTTTTTTAAAAACAACTTTTTCTGAGCCCGACACAGGCGGACAGGCCTGGAACCCTTGCACTCCTGGCAGCTGAGGCAGGAGGACTGCACATTCATATTTGCTTTTTTTTTTTGTGGAACCAGGGATTGAAGTCAAGCCCTTGCGCTTACCAGGCAGGTGCTTATTCTACTGAGCCATCTCCGCAGCCCCAGGACTGCAAGTTCAAACTCGGCCTTGGCAACTTAGTGACTTAGATCCTGCCTCAAAATTAAAAACAAAACAAGTGCAGGAGGCTGGGGATACAACCACCATCACCTTATGATGAAAACACATTTTTCTGGGCGGATATTTTCTGAGATTATACAGAAAAGCACAACTCAGGGCATCAGTGTGGGGAGCAGGCGCTCAGCATGTGCGGGCCCTGGTTTACTTCCCAGCACTGCACATGGAAGCACAGCTCCTAAGTGCGCAGCTGAGTGAGCCTTCCCCATGCACGCCCACGTCAGCTTCTCCAGGCTGCCACCCAGTTCCCCTGCACACAGCTTTCCCAGGGCAGGGATTTTTTCCAAGCTTTTTCTCCTGAGATAGGGTCTTGCTATGTGGTTCAGGCTCAATATCCTCCTGCTTCAGCCTCCCAAATACTGTTTGTTTTTTTTTTTTTTTTTTTTTTTTTTTTTTTTTTTTTGCAGAACCAGAGATTGAACTCAGGCCCTGGCACTTTCCAGGGAAGCACTTATTCCACTGAGCCATCTCCCTGGCCCCCAAATACTGTTATAGGAGGTATGTGCTACCATGGCAGAATTAAGTTTCTTACTAATATTTCATCAAATACAAAGGAAAAACAGGGCCCCCGCAGGGGCGGGGGCCAGAGCTTACCTGTTTTTGATGGGGCCTCGAAAGGAGGGGTCATATTGGGCTGGTTTCCCTGAGGGCCAGGAGGAGGAGAATGAGACACTGAACCCCTCCTTACCCAGGCCCTGTCCCTCCTGGATGCCCTGGCCCCACAGCCTGCCTGGCTCAGACTGATAGGCAAGGGACTGGGAAACAGATCCAGCTGTGAACTCTGCCCAGGAGGCAGGGGAGTAAGAAAAGGGCCTTTCTGGCTTCTGGCTTGGACCTCAGGCCGCCAGAATGGAAAGGGCAGCATCTGCTACCCTCACCTGGCCCGTTGCTCCAGAGGCTCCTGTAGCTGGCTGGATGTGGGACTCTTGTCACAGTGCCTCCTGCACTGCCCTTTTTCCTCTGGCCCTGCCCAGGACCCCTGGGAGGTCGCATCAGTCCTCAGGCCAGGTCGACACTACTTCCATCATCTGGCCTCAGGCCCAGGGCAAAGAAACTGGACCCAAGGGTGTTAGTGCCACCTGGCCCAGGAAGGAGAGGGTGCCTTCAGAGCCCACCCCAAAGGGCTCTTGGTCCCCAAACCACAGCAGAGCTCTGGGTGGCTATTAATGACACCTGAGCTGGCTGGCGGTTGAGATTGTGGCCACGTCCTGTTCCTGGTCCTCCTTGGGTACACAGGAGGAGGAGGGGACAGGGGCCAGGTTGCATGGGCCCTGCAGGGGAGACCGAGGGCTGGGCTGGACTCTCACAAGGAGGGTTCAGCTCGGCCACAAGGTGGACTCTGTCCCACCTCTCTGGCTTCCACGGCAGGAGGTCAATAACCCACAGCCACTCCAGGAAGTCTTGGGGGAGCCTTGGCTCAGCCCCTCCTGTCCCTTAGCGCTTGTTCCCAGCCCCCTTGCACGGAGGACACCACTCCAACTCCTCTCAGGGACCCCAGGGGGACCGCCTCTCACCACTCCTCAGACCCACAGCTACCACCCCTCACAGTGCAGTGCAGCCAGCGGCCCCACCTTCCTGGGCAAGGCCCTGCCTCCAGGCCCACCTGCCCCTTCAGGCGCCTGCCTCTCCAGCTGAGACCTCAGCTCTTCCACCTTCCACCCTGGCTTTGTTTGCCAGGACCTGCCCTGGGATCCACAGCGCTCCACACCTGGATGTTTCCCCCTTTCTCCAGGAACACAGGCTCCACAGCCCGGAGCACACCCAACCCTCAGGACGGGACTAATGAGCTCCGCACCGCGGGGCAAGCCCAGCCTCCTCCCAGGACCTGTCTCTACCTCCTCCTCGGCCACTTGCTTGTTTTGGGCTCTGCCCTCAGCACCTGACTGCTGGATCCCCCTCCCAGGGCCGGCTCAGCTCCATGGCCGCCAAGCGACTGCAGAGCCGGCCTCCCGCCCTCTGCGCGGTCTCACCACAGGCCTCCTCCTCCTCACTCGGCTTTCCCCCCATGGCTCCGTCTCCAGAGTGACTACAGCCCGGGAACCGAGGAGACCGGGCTGCTCACCTGTGCCCGCCCCGCCCTGCCCTGCAGCCCCACCCCCGGTACTCAAGTCCCTCCTCCTGGACTCGCTGCTCCAGTGCCCTGGGTGGCCAGGCTCAGAGCCTGAGACAGACTTAGCCTTGAAAGTGCCTTGGGGTCCTCCAACCCACAGCCTCTGCCCGCGATGGGGCAAAGCCAGATTTGCTTTGTCTGAGCCGCGACTGCCCAGCCACTAGGGTACAGCCTCCTCTCCCACGGGGTGGGCAGCGCCCACACTGGCCACACCTGTGCAGCCTCACCCACAGCCAGCCTCTGCCGCTCGGACCCCCTCCTTCCAAATGCCCCATGAAAATCCCGCAGAAAATTAATAACAAATCCCGACATTTACTGAGAAAAAAAAAAAACAACAAAACACCCAGTTGGCATTGAG
>PVKA01023785.1:0-35139 GCA_004027165.1 Ctenomys sociabilis | reverse complement strand
TTGCCTTTGCTATTCTAGGTCGTTTGTGGTTCCAAATAAATTTTAGGATTGATTTCTCTATATCTGGGAGGTATGTTGGTGGCAGTTTGATAGGGATTGCATTAAATCTGTACAGCAATTTTGGGAGTATGGCCATCTTCACGATGTTGGTTCTTCCTATCCAGGAGCATGGACTATCTTTCCATTTTCTGAAATCCTCTATAATCTCTTTTCTTAGGGTGTTGTAATTTTCTGTGAAAAGATCTTTGACTTCCTTGGTTAAGTGAATCCCAAGGTATTTCATTTTCCGCAGTGCTATTGTGAAAGGTATTCTAAGTTTAATTTGGATTTTGAATTTTTGTTACATTTTAAGACAAACCACCTGATCTATGTACAAGAATATTTTCTTACGTAAAATATAGGGGTTCCCTTAGTGGAATAATATCTTATTCTCAAAATCAGTCTTCTATAAGAACAGTCCTGAGATAATTTTAAAGTTATCTAATTAGTGAAATATTTATTTATTTTAAAATATTGCTTTCCTTTTAAAAAGTGTTGCATGTAATTAAAATCCATCACCAAGTTACAAAATCTGCACACATACCTCTTCGACAGTGGTGTCTGAAATGCCATAGCAGCCAATGTTGAGGTCACCCATGCCTTGGTCCAGCGCTCTCAGGAGTGACAGGTAGGCTCCTGAGACTTTGGTACTGAATGGAGGAAGCACATACACAAGCTCTCCTCCAATATCCTCCTTGAGGTAGGCATCAGGAAGGTGGGATCTGATCATTGCTGTCACAGTCATTGTGTCACATATGGTATTTGCATCTAGACTTGGACTCTAGAAATAAACAAAAAATTGAACATAGTCCTCTATATACCAAGAGGCCCAAGGGCCCTAATCAGAGAGACAGTCCTTTCTAGACTTGAGTCAGATTGCACATCTTTCCTCTGGTACTTCTCTGTCTCATGTGGGGACCCCATTGCTGTCTTTGAATCATCATTCTGCCAGATTCACCCTGTCACCCCACCCCACCTTCTCCCTTCTCCAGTCTAATTGTCTTATTGCTTCACGCTGCTCTGCTCCACTCTTTTCTGTTGCCAGCATAATTAGTTCTCTGGCACACACTATTCTGAGTCTCCGTAATTGCTATACCTTTGCCCCAGGTACAGCAATACGACCCTTCTCTCATCAGATCCAACTTAGAGCTCAGCTGTCACTTTCTCTTTCTCTGAAACTCCATCTTTATTACCCTGCTTAAAAAATTACAACACCTAGTATTTCTTCTTTCCCCTCTTATGCTTTATTTTTATCCATCTCTAATGAAATAAAGACACTAAGTAATATACTAATTACTAACAAATTAATAATTTGCTCATTGACTATATTACTTGAATCTCTCATACTCCATCAGAAGATAAGCTGCATGAGACCAGAGATTTTATTTCAATCATCTCATGAAGTTACCTCCAATATCTAGAATAGTGCTTGGATGTATTATACAGCATACTATATCCCTAAAAATATAGTTTAGAATGATTAATAAGTAGAATAATTAATAATTTTTAATATATTATAATTCAAATCAAGATAATTTCAATATAAGATAAATGATGGCGGTCAAAATTTCCCTAAATAGCATATTGATGCTCCACAGTGTCGTCAAATCTGTTATGTGGTAGAGAGATTTTTTAAATAGCACCACTATTTTTCAAAAATCTTAAATGTTCTGTTGACCTGAGTTATAGTCTGTGCTTGAGTTCTCCAAACTTTTCCAGAAAGTGAACACATGATTTCATATTACCTTTATTAGTCTTTGATAAGTTGGAAAATTTAAATTTAGCTTTGCATGCTGAAATGTTAAGGAAATTAACAGATCAACTTTGCATCAGTAGTGCTAAGATGGAGATCACTATTTACCTGTCACTGACAGTGAACCTTTTAGAGCCCTCAGTGATACCTAGAGCCCACTGTTGCATGCATACCATAGTTTGCTACTCTTGAGGAGCTTGGCTTCTTCACGCTGTAGCCAGACAAGTATCCTCTGCATTGCCTCCAAACTTGTTAGGCCTTTAGTATATTCCCCAACTCACACTACTGATTCAGACATACTTGGGATGGGCCAAAGACCTTTAGTGTTCTGAAGCTCAAGTTTGAGAACTACCTAGCTGATATATTTTATGCATTTTAGCAATGGATAAAGTTGGAAAGAGTGTGCCTGTTTGTTTTTTATAAAAAATTAACCCCACGGTGAGATGTGTTTCTCTTCTACTGACCTTCTTCTTAGTGAGCGTGAGGTGGTATCCATCTCCAAATGCTTCCTTGAGGTAGAATGGTGAGCCACAGCACCGGAGCCCGCCCTGCTCCAGGAAGGCAATTCGGTCACTCAACACTTCAGCCTCGTCCAAGTGATGTGTCGACAGAATAATTGTTCTGGCTTGAAAATACAGTCAAGAACAATGGAGAATGAAAACTGAAGATGCAATTCCAAAATAGAGTTTATAAGTGTGGACATAATACTTGAAAAAAGTCATGTTTTATTAGCTAAACTGAATGAACTGAGCAAAAGGAAATTCCAAAATGATCTGAAGAGGTGTTCTTAAATATTTGGTGGTGGTTTTCACAGAAATTGGCAGAAAATGAGCATTTATTGTGCTGTGTAGCTCATGTCCATTCCATCGTATGCTCTGGGCATGAGCAGCACTGATCTCTCAGCGCTTTGCTCAGACTTTTTCATTACATGTCATCTCTCTGACTCATTTTTCCTAAACATCATCATGAAAAGGCAATAATTTTAAAGGCTTTTTGAATATTCCTCTCTGATTAATCCACTCTAGTCTGATTACTACTCAGCTTCACATCCTGTTAGCACTTATTCAGTCTGTTTTCAGTTTATTTTCATTTGTGTATGTTTGGTGTCTCTAATTAGATTCCAAGCTCCTCTAGGAAGACTTTAGGACTTCTGGATTAACATGCTCTTAAAGGGGCTACTTAAGTGCTCAACTCACGGTGAGCACTAGATAGATATTAACGATCGACCAAGGAATTGAGCTGGGTGAGGAGAAATCTTGGGAAAAGAAGAACCCATCTTAGTCATTTTGAGGATATTGAAAACAGAAAAAGCTTCTTGCTTTTGTGTATCCCAGGGGCAAGGAAAAGCAGTGAAAAAGCATTCATACCAGTTTTGTTCTTGGATATTACATCCCATATACTCCGGCGTGAACATGGGTCAACCCCAGTGGATGGTTCATCCAGAATCACAACACTTGATCCACCAATGAGAGCTATGGAGATAGACAACTTCCGCTTCATTCCTCCTGATAGTGTTCCAACCCTCTTATGGCGATGGCTGTACAGCCCAGTTTCTTTTAAAGTCCTTCAAAGATAGTGCATGGTAGTTATTTTCTCCAGAGTCTATTTGATATTACAAAAGCACAATACATAGACTACATGCTAGATGTATTTGCTAAGCCACAATTATATACTCTTTCAGGTACAATAAACTTTGGAGAATTCAAAATAGCTTTCTATTGTTTATTATCTACTCAAAACTAGTACTTTGATTAAAAACACAAAGGGAATATGCAGGCCACTCATCTGGTAAGTATTTAGAATGTCCACTTGTTTTGAAGGAGATCACTTTTTTTCATTTATGTATTTGGTACAGGGTCTTACTTTGCAGCTCAGACTTTCAGTGGTACCCTGTTTTCAACTTACACCACCATGCCCCGAGTGTGTCTCAGGAGCAGAGTTGGTATGGCATGCATGCCCAGGGATCACATGCTGGTCCCTGTGCTTGCCAAAGCAGGTGCTTAGTCCCTGATCTATCTTGCTAGCCCTTAACAGATGTTTGAAAGTGCTAGAGAAAAGCAATGGGCAGAAAAGTTCCAAAGTAGATTGTGGTCCAGTATCTGCATATTAGGAGGGACGTGAAGAAAATTCAGACAATGATATATTGTCAAGCACATTTATAATGAGTATAATCTAAGGTAAAGACATTATGTGAGGTAAAGCACACCAAGAACATGTTACTTTAGGTATCTATTTTATATAAGGCAGTTGATTTTGAGAAAGTAAGGTTGGAAAAGAGACCAGAAAAGTAGTTATTGGTCCAAGATTAACACAAAGGGCTGTCTGCAGAAGGGAACTGTAGATTGAGGGAAGAGTAGGCCCATGGCTAGAGCAAGCTGAGCATGGTGAAATGCACAGTTGTTCTATGGAACCTAGAATAGTTGGAACAGGAAGAAAATGGACAGAAAAAACAGGAGAAGTGAGACTTGGGAAAATTCATGCAGGTCTGTGCAGGCTCTGATCGTGACACTACTGAGTACCACTCTATGCTGAGTGTGGCAGAAAGCCATTTGAGGCCACACAGAATGACTGGCCTGAATTTCAGTTAGAAAAGACCATCCCGGCTTCTCTGTAAAGAACAGCTTAGGTGAGTGCGAGGTAGAAATTTAGAGTCAAGTTAGGATGTTAGAACCAGTGAAGTCACTGTGTAAATTAGAAACAGTGCTTAAGTCAACAGCCAAGCCAAAAGAAAGGAGAGTCAGATAATTTCTTAATTAGCTGATGGCATTACGTGTATATAATGTCAAAGAAGTAGAAAAATGAAAAAGCAACTATTTTGTTGGAAAGCACTTCCTATTTGTATTATTAGCAGAGCTGATCAACCAAATATGTTTGAGAGAGGTTAGAAGCTCATATTCTTGGGTCAGGGAGCTAGTTCAGTAGATAAGTGCCTATCTAGCAAGCACAGGGTCTGAAGTTTAATCCCTGGTACTGAGGAAGAAGAAGAAGAAGAAGAAGAAGAAGAAGAAGAAGAAGAAGGAGGAGAAGAAGGTGAAGGAGAAGAAGCCGCAGCAGCTCATGTTCTTGTTCCTGGCATAACTCACTTTTTCACTTCTTCATGGAGCTGTTTCTTAGTCCAGTGAGGAACTTTGATGGAGCCATACAGAAGAAGGTGTTCCTTTGTAGTAAGGTAGCTGAACAAAACATCATGCTGCATGCACACGCCCATGTTTTTCCGCACAGCATCTAGGTCTGTTTTAATATCTTTGTCATACACAAAGATAGTGCCAGCAGAGGCACCAAACAGCCCAGTTAACATAGAGCTGGAAATGAAGAAATGCAATAAATCGGACACAAACCAAGCACTAAAGCTAGGTATTGATAGTAAATTTATCTCATTTGTTAGAAAAACTTGCTATGGTGTATCTCTTCACAGAGGCTCATAAGTCTCAAATTTATATCCCTAATCCAGAATCCATCACTTAGTTCTAGGCATGTTTTGTTCATGCCACAAACAATGTCAGGTTCCATAGATACCTACAGGTCTTCAATAGGATGTTTGACTTTAGCCACATCTTCATTGACTTGACTTCTTTCTTTATGTAATAAATTCACATCCTGGTTGTACAAACCAGGAAATGAGAACACACTTTTACACACTCCTATATTGGTGTACTAACTCCATTTGTATTTCTTCATTTTCACAGCCACCAAGACCATGTATCCAGCCCATGGCTACAAGCTCCTAACTCTTTTTCCCATACACCCTTTGGTCACCTCCAATCCAATTCTCTATGCCATGTCTGTATCTTAGATAATTCCTAGGTCATCTTTCAAGGATTTCTTAATATGATTCTCCTCCCTCCATTACAACACAAGCTGCATAGGAGAAGAGAATGGATCTGCTTTCTAACCACTGTAATAGCACCGACCAAGGATCTTGCCATGATTACTTTTGGATTAAAATAGGGAATCAATATAATATCTTATTTTCCCATCAAATTAATTGAAATGAAAATACACATTTTCTTCATTAAAGTTTATGTACAGAACTATAAAATGGGCATTCTCAGCTAATATAGTCTCTTGAAATGGATTCCCTTCCTTTTTATCCCTGTGCTCTGATTTCTCACGGGGAATATTGTCTTTTAAGCAATGTATTCTCATCAGAAAGCCAGTTCTGGTTTTAAAGAGATCATGCAAATAACAGAAAATGTATTTCAATTTCTCATTGCTATCCTCTGTGTCCTTCTATTTATGAAAATATTAATGTCATCATTTTTGTAGTCACTGACCTTATTCATGATGATTACAATAAGATGTGCAACACCTGATACGTTTTGGTAAACAAAGCTGAGACATAAGTAACAAATTAGCGCCAACTAAGCAAAGGTGCAGTATCGGAGACAAACCACAAAATATCTCAGAAAATGTCACTTTCACAACACTTGAATCTCCATTCTGACAGAGGAAAATATTACTTAAGTGAAAAGTGAGATAGAATAACCTATGTATGTATAATCCATATCTGGTGATTCTTTGTTTTCTTATCAATCTAGACAAGGGTTTACTAGAGTTGGGGATATAGCTCAGTTGTACAGTGCCTAGCCGGGAAGTGGGAGATCTTGAGTTTGATTCCAGCTCAAAAAAAGAAAGAAGAAATGCAAGGGTTTTCTGTGATAGACCACGTGGGCTTGTGTGTGATCATACCAGCATGTGCAAATGCAAACTTACATATGATCCAGTAAAAAAATCTTAAACAAATTACATAGATGTGATGTATGGGACAGTATAAATTTGTGGAGGCAAAGGGTGAATCTAAAAGCAGATGTTCTCTTTAGAACAACACTTCCTAATAAGCCCTAACATTAGTCTCTGCCTAAACGTGTGAACTAAATATTTCAGAGCTTGCTCTTCTCTTAAGACATGGAAGTAATATTTACTTTTACAAAGAAACTCTTTACTTAAAAATACTTGTACTGAATTTAAAATTGTAAGATCCTTTGGGTGGGCCAGCACTCAGGCGACAAAGTAAGGCTAGTGGGCTTCATTGCGCCTTTGGGCTGGCAGTTAAGGACTTCTCCTTTGCATCCACTCCATAGCAGGTGGCATCATGCAACTCCATCTGGAAAGGTAATGACTTTATTTCAGTGCTCTACTGTGTTTGTGATTTTAAGCATTGAAAAGTAACATACATGGTTGTAGTTTTTCCAGCTCCATTCGGTCCCAGCAACGAAGTAATATGCCCTTCGTAAAAGTTCAGATTGAGGTTATTAACAGCAACTTTTGCACCATAGATCTTCGTTACTCCATGCAGGGCAACTCCAACTAGGAGATCTTTTGGTTCTGGCTCAATGTTGGAAGGAAACATGTGTTCGGGGCCTGAGGAGAAATCAAAGGAACAGTTATAAGTTCTCTAGTAAGAAAGCATAGCTAGAGCTAGACTTTTCCTTAATCAAAAATTGAAGACTATATAAATACAATCTTCTAAGTAAGAAAAAATAGGCAGAAACAAATGACTTGTGACACACCTCAGCCTCCTTCACACTTGGCTACAAAATAAATGGATGTAGAAAATCAGTCTCTAAAGTTTGTGAGTAAAAGCAGTTCTATGTTCTCCTTTAATCAACAGATCTTAAACATTTTAAGTCTAAGACTTGTTCCCAGATATGCAGATATGCAGATGATATCAATTTATGGAATAAATGGCTACAAGTTGTGATTTACAGTAGCAACTAGAGCTCAGATCTGAGGCTTACAGACTCCAGTTCACTAGCTGCTGCCTGCATCCCCTCTGGCGATACGAAAGGGACTACCTGTGTGATCATGCTTACATTAAAAACATGACATCACTCGCCCAGTGTCAGGAGGACCTGAGCTCTGAACTGTGTTTCTGGTATCAGCAACAGGTTATGCTAAATTACCTGGATGTGTTACTTGGTTACTCCTGACTGGCAGCAGATGGCTAGAGTTAAAGGTACAAATTGTGGCCAAGGAACAAAATTTTTCTCTGTGTGAGTCTAACTGGACCACAAAGGAAAACTATAATCTTGGCCTAATTGGCACCATATGCTAACCAACTGAGCTAATGAGCCTAGAAAAAGCCACAATTAAATCCCCAAAAGAATCCAAACACATATGTGTGGACATATTCATCCATGACTAAAAGGATCATTTTGCCATTTAGAGAAGCATAACTAAAAGTAGCAGTCATGTGATTTTTATATATTTTCTTTTATAATAAGGAACAGTATTAACCTACTTGTCTTACTGGCAGATGGGTTGGTGTTCTGCATCATGATATTGGTAAACATAAGGCCGTTGCTTTTCTCACGCTTCACCTCTGCACATCCAAATCGCTCCTTCCAATAGGAAGGAAGAATCGGAAAATACCACGGAGCAGCCATACCATATGTTCCTGCAATAAAATGTGTTAGGAAAGGTGATTAGTGATTAATTTTTAACATTAAGCATCAGAAACGGAGCTATGTATGGTTCAGGTGTTTCTTTCTTTCTTCAGTACTGTATAAGGCAGGTGGCTTCAGTTTTCAGAGTAGAGTAAGGCAGCTTTCTTTCAGAATTAGGGCCACCGAGATACAATTAAATGTCACAGAATTTACTCATGTAAAGTGTATAGTAAGATGAATTATTAGTAAATTTATAAAGCTATGGAACCATCAGCACAAACAAGTATTAGAATATCTTTATAACTGCAACACTTTATCTCATGCCCTTTGTAGAGAATCCCTGTATGCACCCCAAGTCCCAGGCCATCATTGATCTGCTTTTTGTCTCTCTATACAAAAAGTGACTGAAATATGTGGCAAATTAAAAAAAAATTTATTGCAAATGAGAAGGCAAAAATAATGGGGGGATAGGGAAGGGAAAGAGAAAAAATGTGCATGTATGTGTACCAACTCCCCACCATGCATATAATCATTTACTGTATACATATACTAATATTGATACAGAAATTTAAAAAATTATTATGGTAAAGAGTCATCAGTATCCATCTCCCTCAAAAATACTCCCATTGCCCAGCTATTTATCCCATCATTCAGACACTTTTTGAAGCAGTTCTGGCAGTCTCCTTTCACATCTTTCAGAGGTGAAAACATGGTGAATGCATGTGTTGACTGCTGTCCAAGGGAAAGGCAGACTCATTAAAACATGATCTAATCCACCTCAGCATCTTATTCACCGATCGGGCACTGGGCAACTTCTGTCTCTTCCTCAGTCAAGAGGACACCATGAAAGGTAAACATTTTGAATCAACTGAGAACACTCAAGCAACTATGATTGTACCCCTGAAGTAACTCATGAAAGGAACATCCAGAGCTGCACCAGAAAATTGCAAGAAGGATAGTGTAACTGTGCTCAAAGTGAGCGACAGTATTTTGAGGTGGATTCTTATTTAACTGCACACTGTATTTTTTGGTCACACTATGTCATCTTTTATAGAAATTCTATAAGGTACAGAATAATCCACTCCAGTGCCTGTCTGTCCCTTCCTTGGGCAGAAGCTTTCTTTCCCCCAATAATATATTCTGCTCTTAAACTCAAAAAGCAAACAAACAAAAAAGAAATTCTGTGCAAGTGAAATTAAACACAACAGCAAAATGTACAAATATGAATACACTTAATTTAAAAACCAACATATAAGCATGGTATAGAGTATGGTTCTTTGAACTCCAGAAAGGGAACACAACTGGTTTTCTATTAGAATTTGGTAATTTCTTTTCTTTTTTTTATTAGAATCTGGCCATTTCAGGGCCAGAGAGATGGCTCAGTAGAATAAATGGTTGCCTGGCAGACACAAGAGCCTGAGTTTAATCCCCAGCTCCACCACCAAAAAAAAACCAAAAAACAAAAAAAACTGGTCATTTCTCCTTAGATTTAGGAAAGTCAGCCATTGCCAATACTTCACACTCCTATTGACTTGCCACTGTCCTGTGCTCCTTCATTTTGAAGCATATCAGGAAATTCATCAGTATGTTATAGTTTGGGGGATTTGGGAGTTTCTTTTTTGGATATTTTACCTGGAAAATTGATTATTAGAATGCATATGCAAGCTAACTTATGATGATGATACTCATGTATCTATAAGAATTGCACTCATACCTGGGAAAACGTTCCTGATGTACCAAGCAATAAAGAAGTAGATGAAAGAGTCAGCGAGGATTAGACAGCACAGCCAGCCAAAAGATGTGGTGTCATCCTGCACTGGGGAGCTGTACATGTTTTCCCACTGAAGACCTAAGACATTGAACACAGATATTTGTTTCTCTGTGCCATCTGTTGCCGTTGTAAAAGATAAAATTGAGTTTTAAAGATATGACCGTACCAATGCCTTGTTCCTCATATCGTGCAATATATTGGCTTGCGTAACTGAAAGCTGTTGGGGACAGCAGGCTCTGGGAAGAAAATGAAGAGGCATGATTGCTCTAGTAGATGTCATGCATTCACTCTACAGTAAACCAAGTAGTGACTATAGCAGATATTTGTATAGACAAAATTGATGTTCACTGTGTAAGTAGGTTTAAAAATACAAAGATCCCTTTACCGAACATGCTACAATTCTTAATGCTTCCCTGTCAAGTGCAAGGAAGGGCCTGAGTTCAATCCACGGTTCCACCAAAAAAAAAAAAAAAAAAAAAAAAAAAAAAAAAAAAAAAAAAAAAAAAAAAAAAAAAAAAAAAAAAAAAAAAAAAAAAAAAAAAAACAACAGAGAGAAACACAAACGTGAAAATCACAAATTGATGAATAATTATTAAAAATTCAAAACATATATTTAAATTTATTAAATGATGCTCAGAAATTTATAAAACAAGTAATTACAGAATAGCAGTTTTAAGACTAAAATGAAAATCCTAGAGGGCAGAAGGTGATGTTTTCATCATGAATTTATTTATGATGGCAATAGAAGCATTTGGAATAAAAATATTGTAAAATATCAATTGATTGAATATTGATAACTTGTATAAGTATTTACATTTTGTTTAAACCCAAAGAAGTTGGACAGGATATTATGTTGGCTTCTAGTACTACGGTCATCCACTAGGAAAATAATTATTGAATTTTTGATATAATTCAGGTATAAAAAATAAGATACGTAAGCAGCTACACTCTTAATTTACTGATAAGAGGGCTGGGAGATAGCTCAGTAGAATAAACACTTGCCTGGCAAGTGCAGAGTCCTGAATTCAATCCCAGGTACCACAAAAAAAAAAATAATAATTAATTTACTGATAAGAGACATCTGCCAAAATAATATCTGTAAATATAATATCATGTATGCACCTTGTACGATACCAAAACATTATGAAAACAGTTTGCAATGTATTAATTTATCAAATCTGTATTTTTAAGGTGTCTTGAAACTGTCTGGTTGACATTTGTAGTTCAATAAAATAAAATAAAAATTTTAAAAAAAGAATAATAAAAAAAAATAAAGTGACCAATATTTTTCCAATAATGAATTTCACAATAAATACTGAAAAACCAAAAAAAAAAAAAAAAAAAAACCCAAAGAAGTCACTAGTGGATGAAAGTTACTCATCACTATTTCTGTAAAGAGCAAAATCTTAATAGATTTATTTCTGCCTCCTACATTTCAAAATCAGTAATCATAATTCTTAAATTAATTTAGTGCTTTTCAATGGAAAATCAGAAGAGAATTCTGAGTTTATTATATATATATTCAATGCATTTGTCTTTATACTTGTCTTCTATATATTATGCTCTGAAGACCATGATAATTATTCATATATGAGAATAGTTTCAACGTTATAGTTTCCAAGATGTTAAGGAATTGGGGCACGGAGGAAGCTGAATTTTTTACTATCTCTAATCCATGTGACAGTTAAGGTGGATTGTGAATTTAATAGGCTTAAGAACCACTCAGGACTGGTGCAGCAAATGTGTGTGTGTGGGGGGGAGGGATGAAGGACAGAGGAGATGAGGAAGGGAAAGGAAGGAGGGAATTATAAGAGAGCAGACAGGAGAGGAGAGGTGAGGGAGGGAGAAGAGGGGGACGAGGAGAGGAGAGGGGAAGAGAAGGGAGGAAAGAAGAAAAAGTAGAAAGACAGACATGACCTTGGGTCCAGCACTTCCTCTCTTTGGTAACTGTCCCGGTTCCAATGAGATGGTCCTACTTTGGAGCCAGCCTCCCACAGAAAATTGACCCAAAACAAACCCTTCCTCCTCAGGTTCTGTATGCCCTGTGTATGTTCCTTGCAATGAAAGATTGGCTGGTAAATCTATTATTTCTTAAGGAATTCTTTCTTTTTTTAATGTATTTAGTATAGGGTCTACAGGGTCTCACTACATAGCTTGCACATGTAGTGATCCTCCTGTTTTCAGCCTCCCAAGCACTGGGATTACAGGTGCGTACCACCACACTCAGTCTCAGTCATCTCAGCAAGCCCCTGGGGCAGGGCCGGCACAGCACGCCTGGGATTACACTGGATCCCTGAGTCTGCGTAAGCAGGCCCTTTAATCTGCTGAGCTGTCTGGTAGGCTCAAGGATTTCTTTACTGCATCACTTACTGTAGTAATAGAACACAGCCCTACACTTGTATGGTATACAACGATGGCTGTATATGCGGTATTCTTCGGATAGTTACATTTATTTTGCTACCACCAAATTTTTAAATTGAAAAACATTCACTGGCATTTTGCAGACCTAGCAACAAACAAAAAAGAGCCCATTCATCTCCCATATTAGCCATTCGGACAGATGACTCACCACAAAAACTTTCACTACATAGCTCAGCTCATCCTCAACTGTAATCAGAACAATAAATGGAAAAAAGGCAATGACGTAGATGAGACTGCCAATGAGGGCTGCAATGTTGGTGTTGTTGAAGAAGACACTGATTAGGTAGCTCATCGCAAGAACCGAGAAGCTGTAGTCCGAAAAATACAGGAACAAAATGAACCCGTTCGTTTTAGGAAGAATATTGCCAAACTTGAGTATAATGATGAGAATTATGATGGTGACCAGCAGAAACCCAATGCTCTCAATAAGCCAGGCAAAAAAGTGGCTGCAGGAGTTCACACCCATCATCTTCATGTACTGTAGGGAGGAGAAGGTGTTAGCTGCTTCTTCTAGACTCACATGTAACAATTATTTTTGCATTATGCCAAATGGTCCACAAATCTTCATACATAAGGAACACTTTAATGATTTACATAAATCAAGTTCATTTGTCCATGTTTGCTGTATGAAATATGACTATATGAGTCCATGTTGGGGCTTCCGAGATGCCACCAAAACATGACTGGTTTGGATGGTGAGTCATTTCTTTAAAAAAAAAAAATGACCTGTCAGGTGGAGGTTATAGCTCAGTGGTAAAGCATTTGCCAGTGTTGCTCCAACTTTTGATTTTGACTCCTAACATCACCACAAACACCACTACCATCCCCCCAAAAAATCCATTTTTAACTGTTTATGCCTGGTATATTCAGATTAAACTAATTTAGAATAGATGATCAAGTTTATTGTGTTTATGAAGAATTTTACGACATGAAATTGTTATTTTTTCAAGCATGATATTTTTAAGCTATTGAAAACACACACATGATTTAACTTCAAGTTGAGTGTAAGGGTTAAAATAATAAAAATCCTCAATTTGGGCTTTTTTAACTAAACAGTAATGAGAACCCAATGTTTGTGTTCCTGAGAGAAACAGAATATACATATTGCCTAAGAATTTAAACCTTGGAAGCTTTGAAAGGAGACCCTCTGCCTTGAGCCGGCACTTTGCCGTTCTTACCATTCACAAGGAATTAAATATAGATTTTCCATCCTTTTGTCCAAAGACATTCACACACCTAAAATGAACTCAGGTATCTGAAATATTTTATGTCTCTTGAGTCATATACTTGGTGATACACCGAGGGTCAAGGCGTTCCTTATAAAGCAGCAGGACCTATCTGTGTACTAATTCAAAAGATTCTAGGACTATAGAGACCCTTAGATCTGGATTATCTTAAATTTGGTAACACCTGGTAACTTGTAGTTATCTGAATATCCTGGTTTATAGTTTCAGAAATTCATGATTAATATGAAGTTTATGAACCCAATATTTTGTTTTTAAAAAGAATTCAAAAAATGCTGTATTAACAGTTTTATAATACTCTTCTGGCAGAATCAAGGATTCTTCAATGTTCCTTTAGTTCTAACTTGTTCAGAAAAATAACACTAGCAACAGGGTGTGCACTGGATCTTTTACTCTACAAGAAATATAGTGATTTTACTTTCTTTTTTCTTTTTTGCAACTTACAACATTTTGATAATGCTCCTACTCTTGTTACCATGGAGACAGCTACCTAACTGCCAACAGTCTAAGCTGTGGGCCTTAAGCTAATCACCCCTGAGAGAAAGCCTGTGACTTTTCCTCTTAACTTTACCCTCTTTCTCACCTTCTCTCCCCTCTGCTTTTCTCCTCCTCATCTGTTCCTCCTTGCAATAAAGAGTCAATGTATATTTCTGCAGAAATGAAAATGTGGGCCAATGTAACGAATGTGCACAGAGCAAAAATTCACTATGGAAAGATTGCGCCCAATTACTGTTCACCATTATTGAAAATCGCATTTTGATAGCCAAAGAATTTCATAAATCTCATTCCGAAGAGTCCTTCCCTATTTCCCCCCAGTTTTGGGAAATTGTATCATTTTCAATGACTATAACTTAGCGATATGTATAACTTCAAGGTGACACATATCATAAATTAGCTCTTTATTTGCCCTTCCTACTATTCATACTTTGAAGTTTTTACTGCATTATAATTTGTTGAACATAATTAAATGGTGTCATATGGACCCATAGAGTACACCACTTAATTTCATGTGACTTATAAAAAAGATTATGCCCTAGCTGCAAAAAATATTATGGGTGCAATGCAGTAGATTTCACAAGGTGACTATCAACTATCTGGGACATATAGAGGCCACAAAATGAAGCTGATGTCATGGGAGTAAACATGATTTTCTTTTCTAAGACTGACAGCAACAGTATAAAACATTTGTTTGCCTAGATATTCCCTCTTCATAGACTTGTGAGAAGTTAATTTAGTAAGCTAAAAGACCAGGACTAAAAGTGTTCTTGACATACTTTTGAAATGTTTGAGACTTTAAAGGAATTCCTATTTTCAAAAACTGCTAAAACTTGGAGACTGACCATTTTGCTCTTCACTAAAACAGGCTGAGTTAGGTGCTTGGAAGAGCAATCACCATTTCACACTCTAGAATGAAATTTCAGTGATAATCTCTAGGATTTTATGCTGTGAGAACAGGTCCTGTGTACAGAGAGTGCAATGGGAGTGTCTGAGTCATCCATAATTATGCAGACTTGCTGCCAACTTTGCAGGAACCAGCAAGACCAAGCCTGCTGCTGGAAAAGACCCAGCTGTGCTTGCTCAGATGCCATTAGCTCCTCCTCAAAGTGACAGGTGTCAGGTGCCAGCTTTGCAATCAAAAAGTCACTTGTCCCAAGCTTCCCAAACCTGCCAGAGCAACTTGCAAATATCTGATAACTGGCTGCCCAAGGAAAAGCTTTCTGCATAGTGGTCAACGTCAGCCCCAGTTTACAGCAGGAAATTTAATAAATAAGCTTCTATAAGATTTTGGATGAATGTGTTGCCACATTCATGAGAGGCTTGCACACAGAAATACACTAATATAACGAAAATCATAAATATTTACCTATTTGCTTGATAACAGTGTCATTCAACTCAACAAACCAATCAAGTACTAATTCATAAGAAATAATCTCTTTTTCTACTTTAATTTTTAAAATTCTCTTAACCAATTGCCTTTTGGTAAGATACTGTTAGCATTATTTGAATGTCCCAAATTTCACCCAACGATATTGATAGTGTATATCAGGAAAACATAAAAAGTTGTTTAATGTGAAGCTACAAAGAACTACAACTCCTTCTATGATTCCTGTTGACAGCCCACACATATCTTAGGTCACCTGTCTGAACTGAGAGAACTCCAAAGTCCTATCTCCAATTGAGTAATAACACTAAAGAACATACGACTAGGTTGTTAGATCTAACAAATGAAGTGAAAACATGAAATATGAAAATGATCAAAAAAATCATTTTCTCTGTATGTTGTAGAAATCAGCGTTTTGAATTTAAGGCAAAGAATAGAGACCCAAAGTTCACTTGAAAAGCAACCTAACACATTTTTCTTAACTACAAGCTTTAATTTCAAAATAAACTTATTGGCCATTAGAGTTTGCACTAATTTCAAATGTAAAGGGAAAGAAATCACTAGAGTCATACCACAATAATATCAAAGATTAATGGCTTTACTGAGATAGCAACTATCTTGGTTCTTTTGCACAGATCTCAGAATAATTATAGAATGAGATAGATATTGATTTTCTTTACTTTTTTGGTTTAACTTAAATGAGAAGGAAATAGAAAATGGACACATTTATTGCAATTGAATATAAAATAATAGTATTAAGAAGTGATTTTTGAACCTCGAGTACACTAGGAGATTATCTATTATCATTGTCAAAAGTCCTTAAAAGTCTTATGATGTTGTAATAGGATCATAAAAGTAAAAGATGAATGAATGTTGAGATAGTGAAGTTCAGTTCAAACATCCACTAGGCACATAGCCCTCAGCAGGCTCACCTGTCACCTCAGTGCTAAGCTTTTTCATCTTTAAGGAGGTTAAATATGAACTGTGGGTGTAGAGCGGGACAGAGCAGGAAGCCCTGGCCACACATTCCAGTCATGCCACGCCGAATACCTCTGACAATTCATTTCACAAAGTCAGTGTTTTCCATTGAATTTAGAAAACTATTGATTTTAAGACGTGCTATTATTTTACATGTCACTAAAAAGAAAAAATCACCTCCAGGTAAATCATTACACGGTCACATGCACCCTAATTTTGGTAGCCTTAAAAGGAAGTGTCTTAGAATTGATAAAAGATGGATAATACATATAACTAAGTGCCTTCTCTCTCCTGAGAGACATCCATCCTGGAAATGTAATATTGAATGCAATGTAGGTAGAAAAAGAAAGAACACCCAGCAAGTTTAAGGTATTGACCACTAGGGCACATAACTAGTAGAACCAGAAGATGCAGATTGTGATACTCTGGTTCTAAGTTCCATGAATTTCCCACAATGTGACTTTGACTCCAAGACTAGATGGTTAAAGTTTATACGTGGATGCTTAACAAATGCAGATACAGAGCTAGCAAACAGAAACTGGATTACTGACCAAAAAAAAAAAAAAAGAAAAAAAATCTTTGCTACATTTTAAGAATGAGAAAGGGACACAATTATGCCTTAACAATTTTTGGTGGCATGCAAAAATGCATTCAAAGAGCACTGTATTATAACACAAGGTAATATAATGTGTATGATTTATAGAAACACACACATATGTTAAATGTACTTATGTGTGTATACAGACACAGGTTTAGTTATGTTTACTGATTGTATCACAGGAATAATTTTTAGGTAAAGGTTTACTTTGAAGTAGAATTGAACGAAGGTTCTATTACAGTGTTCTACTTCAAAGCATTCATTTCATCCTTTTATCTTTTCATCCTCATTTCTAAGTATCAGGGACCTGAAAAAGATGCATAAGGTAGGAGTTTACAACCAAATTAAGGTCCAAGGGATGGATTCAAGTTCTCAAGTTGGGGTCAGGAATCCACTGTAGACAGTGCTGAATACAGTGGGGACCAAACCAGTTGAGATGTTTACCAAAGGGTAACAGAGATACAAAAATGTGCCTATGAAGATTGACTGGAACTTAAACAGAAAAGGTAAGAAATAGAGGTTCAAACACTGCCACAACCCTGAAAGCCTAATGCTGAACTAACAGAAGTAGGAAGCAACATCTTTTGTTTTACAAGGAGAAATAGTCACTGCCTAAAAGTACTGGGTATGTCTGTAAAGTACAAGTGGATGAACAGGTTATTCTAACCTCATGATTTCACTCCCTCAGCCGGGTCTTGCAGTAATTATTGTGCCCTAGTTTTGAAACGGTTTGGCTTTCTTCCTACTCCATAAGAGAGTAAAAGAATAATCTCATCATGGCCTGGGTAGATAAAATAGTATCTATTCAAAATATAATGTAAAACTGCACAATGCTTTATCATATGTTCTGAAAAGAAGCAAGATTTTTTTGGATTTGAGGTTAATGTTAAAGAACGTGCCATAAGACAGATTATTCTTTATGCACCTGGTTCTGTCTTCCATCATTATAGTATTATTAACCCAATCACTCGCATAACATGAAATTCTTCAATTCCATAAACGAGGAGTCACTGGGAAGCTGAGAAGGTAATTGAAAGAGACAAGATATATGGGAAAGAGAATTTTCTCCTTGAAAGCTGAAATAAGCCCTGTGTCTATACCTACATCTGTCTCTGTAACTATATCTACATTTGCACTGGCTTAGTTACCATGCTAACAATATTTCTGCCTTAATAATCGTTATTGACATTATTTAAAATCTTTTGTTAGATCCTTTATTCTATAGATAATTTCTTAGGCACAAAATTGTTCTTAGGATAAATATATTCATGTTCTATTTCAGATTATTCAGATTTTTATCCTCAAAAAGACTTATTAAATAACTTACATCATTTTATGAAGAAACAAAATAAAACTGCCTCTGTGATTTGTAAAGTGTTTGTCTTTTATCTAATTCACAAGGTATAGGTTAAGCTTTCTGTGTTTGGGTAGACATAATGAAAATCATAACAATGAACTGGTCTATTCATGAGATGTATTCATAATAAGAAAAGATTTTTAACATACCTCATGAAGCCGCAGATCTTTCTCATAAACAAGCTTTTTTACAAAAACAGCTATAAATACAACCCAGGCAACCATGAGCACAATCGGAAGAGAATAAGAGACGCTGGTTAGGAAGCTGTGGAAAAAAAAAAATCTAGTGACTATAATGAATGTCACTCATGTAGACTGTAATACAGTTATAAATCACAAACTCACCTTACATTGAAATTATACCAATGTTCAGAAATTGAGAATAATTATCAATATTACCATAATATTCATGAAGTGGGAAGCTGGCTTAACAATGGGCCCATAACTTTCTTGCTGTAATTTTGCAAGACTGACAACATAACTCTGGATTGTTAGATAAAATTGCTTTGCTGTTGAAATTATTTTTTATAAAAATCTTGTCTGAGAAAATTATTATATAGATACAATTATACAATTACAAAGCTCAAAGCTAAACTAAATTCTTATCTAAAAGGGAGACATATTAGATGATGATTTGTTTATCTAGCTACAAAGTTCATAACTTCATAGTTATTATTAAGCTAAAGTTCCCAAAATGCAATCTAAACATTTGATTTAAAATGGAGACAAAGAAATGCCTTTTTATATTTTATCTTTTTGTCTTTTGAGATAGGGTTTCTCAATGTAGTTCATGTTGGCCTTGAACTTACTTTGTAGTCCACTGTGACCTTGAATTAATCCTCCTGCCTCAGCCTCCCAAGTTTTGGGATTATGGGCATTCACTACCGTACCTAACAAGAAATTTTCTTTCTTTCTTTCTTTCTTTCTTTCTTTCTTTCTTTCTTTCTTTCTTTCTTTCTTTCTTTCTTTCTTTCTTTCTTTCTTTCTTTCTTTCTTTCTTTTCTTCCTTCCTTCCTTCCTTCCTTCCTTCCTTCCTTCCTTCCTTCCTTCCTTCCTTCCTTCCTTCCTTCCTTCCTTTCTTCCTTCCTTCTTTCCTTCCTTCCTTTTTTCATTTGGCAATGTGATAAAAAGTGGATGGTAACTGGAAGACCTCATCTAGGCCCAAAGTATTTTTGGGTGGTCAGCTCAGGGGACCTAAAAGTTTAGACATAGTGATTCTCAAGGCTGACAATGCATCAGAAGCACCCCTGAAACTTATTAAAGCAGGTACCCTGGTGCCATCCATAAGCTTTTCATTAATTACATCTAGGATAAGACCATCAGTTAGCTTTATAAATAACCTCCCAGGTGCTAGTGCAGTTGCTGAGCCAGGAAGTCAGAGATCTGACAATCACACTTTCTAAAACCTGGGGTTAAGGCCTTAGTTTTCAATGAAGCTACATTAATCTGTTTTGCATTTAGGGCGCTAGAGAAACGTTTTCTTGGAGAAAGGACTCATGACCATTTCCTTTGTAATCTATAAGGCTAAAGAATTACCTTGAAGTTCCCAAGAAAAATGCAAATACTAACGGATCATGACTTCATTATCATTCATTGTCATTTTTCGTGGAGAAGTATAACCATCCGAAAGATGACGGACTTGTGATAGGGGACAAGTGGGATTGGCCTCATATCATTGTTTGCTTATTTGTTTCCTGTGAAACTAGTAGTAGGTAGGCCTTCATAAACATCCACCAAATGAATTTCTTTTTGGATGAGGTCCACCCTTGATGCAGTTTCTGGCTCTAGAATTAGGCAAAAACCTCACTCATTAACATCAGTTCTCCTGTAATGTTGCTTCCAAGGTACTGTGTTTTTTAAGGTTTTATAGAGGCCTGAGAAGAAAATGTTCATCTTGCAGTCATAGGGATCAGTGCAGTATCAGCTTTATATCTTTGCCTTTATGGACTTCATTTTCATCTTTGAAGTAAGGAAAATAAGATCTGTGCCCACTTAAGTTAGAAAGTTTGCTGGGTAACACAAATAAAGCATTTCATGGATAACAAAGTGTTTCTATGTACATATAAGCCTTATGCTGACATTTTATAAAAATGCAAAGTGCCATGATTTGTATTCTTTAAAGAAACATCCAGGAACTATTATTTGAGTTTCTAAGTCTATAACAAAGGTTTGCTGACTACTTCCTCTTCCACTTGCTATGTCTAAAGGAATGAACAGAACTGAGTTTTCAAAAAAGTGGTAGCTCATCGACAGCGGCTATGAATGTGCAGACTTACTTGTCTTTCATATAGCAGGGATAAGGAACTGCTTGAACCTGGACTGCTATCTCCTGTGAGTTTCTTCCTGTTTGCAGTTCAATGATTGCTCTTTCAATACTATCCTGCAAATAAACAAAAGCCCTGCCATAGATCTGGTTGTGAGATGGAGAATTGTGTGGCCCCGGAGCCCAAATCTTGGCTCTTATGCTTCTGGTGGTCTGGGAAGTCTTCAGACTCATGCGGATGGTGTATTTCACAACAGGAGGAAGAGAGACGTTTTTAGAGTCATAGCCTCTGTGCCAACTTCTGTTAGAAGGAAGCTTAAAAATAACACCTAAAAATAAAATACCAACAATAATGGAAAGGTTATTTTATGAGTGACATTACTCACTGTTCAGAGGGTTACACATAAGAAAAAGCCAAACAGTCACTTGAGTTAGTAATGTCATAGCAGATTCAGTCTCTTGTGTACAGAAAACACAGCTGGTTGGAGGTGTCAAGCTCAGAGAGTCAAAGCTGGGGTTGAGGAATATAATCCAATAACTCAGTTGCTAGATTAACCACTTCACTCTAGCCTAATTTTTAACATTTCTAAAAAAAAACCCACTTTTTCTTTGCTTTTATTTTAAAGACAATTTTAAAAACAGTTTGCAATGTATTAATTCATCGACTCTGTATGGTTAAGGTGTCTTGAAACTGTCTGATTGACATTTGTATTTTAATAAAATAAAAATAAATGGAAAAAAATAAAAACAATATAGAAATTCAAAAGAAAACTTAAGAAATTAACAGTGGTTGTTATATTGCATATTGTCATCTTTACAATAGTTGTTCAGGTTACCAAATATAAACATGAAAAATTGGTCAAAAAAAAAGAAAAAAGGGCTGGCCAAATAGTTCAGTGGATTAAAGCACCTGCAAGCAGGTGCAGAGGCTGGGGGTTCCATTCCCGGGCCTGCTGTGCCAGTCCTGCCACCAGGGCATGCTGAGATGGCAACTGAGTTTGGGTGTGGTGGCCCATGCCTGTAATCCCAGCACTTGGGAGGCTATAAACAGGAGAATCACTATGAGTCTTTATGTTAACTATCATTATATATATATATATATATATATATATATATATATATATATATATATATATCTTCTCCTTTTTATCATCTTACTTCTTTTTCTTTCCTTTTGAGCAGTTCCTTTCTCTTCACAGTATCTATGTACCTTTCAGATTTTATTTGCTCTTTCAGTTTTTTACACTGGGGAAACAGGATGAGGTTTACATATAAGGTTCTAATTTATTTCACATATGAGTATGGTCTCCAGTTGTATCCATTTACCTATAAAAGTCTTGAGCTTATCCTTTCTGATAGCTGAGTAACACTGTACTGTATAAAAATACCACATCTTTTTTATCCATTCCTCAGTTGCTGCGCTTTTTGTTTGTTTCCAAAATTTAGCCATGACAAATTATTCTGCTATAAATATGAATACACATGTATCACTGTGGTATGATTTCATTTCTTCTGGAAAAATACCCAGAAGGGGAATAGTTGGGTTGAATGGGACTTCAACTTCTCATGTTTTGAGGAATCTCCATTCTGATTTCCACAGTGGTTGCACCAGTCTACACTCCTACCAACAATGCGGAAGGGTCCACGTTTCCTCAGAGCCTCTCCAGCATTTCTTATTGGTTGATTTACTAACGATAGTAAATCTTTTTCTGGGGTGAGATGGAATCCCAGAGTTATTTTAATTTGCATTTCTCTAATGACCAATAATGTTGAACTTTTTTTTTTGCCATTTGTATGTGTTCCTTTAAGAAGTATTTATCTTAGATGCCCATTTTTAATTGGGCTTTGATTTTGGGCAGCCAGATTTTTTTCTTTTTTTATTTAGGACAAGGTCTTCAGGTTCTCACTATGTAGATCAGACTTGTAATGATTCTCCTGCTTTTAGCCTCCCAAGTCCTGGAATTACAGGCATGGGCCACCACACCCAGTCTAGTTGCTGTCTCATTGTGCCCCGGGGATGGGGCCAGCACAGCATGCAGAAAGATCAAACTGCAGCCACTGCGCTCTGCCTAAGCAGGCACTTTAGGCACAGTTGAGGGGCCAGATTTTTTAAGAAAATATTTTATAAGTTCTGGATAGAAATCTTTTGTCTGAAGGACAGTTAGATAAAATTAGTTCCCTGGGATGGGGAGATGGCTCAGTAGAATAAGTGCTTGCCTGGCAAGTGCAAGGGCCTGAGTTCAATCCCCTGTTCCACAAAAAAAAGAATCCCAGTTCATGGGTTTTGCTCCTACTCTTTGTGATTTCTTTTGGCGTGCAAAAAATTTTCAGTAAGGTGAGATCTAAGTTGTTGATTCATTGAAGTATTTCCTATGAGGTTTGGTTTTGTTCACAAACTCTCTGCCTATTGCTATGTCTTCAAGATTTCACTAAATCTACTGGAAGAGAAAACCCGTCTTTTCAATTAATGATCTTGACTGATTATGAGGATAATTTCACCTTTTAATTATAAAATTTTTTCATTTTTGATTTGAGCTACACTGATAAAATCAGGTATATGTTGAAAACTCGTCATACTTAGACAATATGAATGGTTGACTACATGAAAGGGTCTCATTTAGGAGAACATCAGAGAGGGTAAGGACCTCTGGACTACTTTTCTGAGTTCCGGATGAAAGAGGTTAAAAAAAGAATTTGGCCAATTTTTGTACAAAAGGAAGTTCAAGTCCTAATAGAATAGCACTTACTTCCAAAGAGTTCATTGCTTTTGTAGAGCCTTTGAGCTTCGCTCTCCATTTCCTCTACAGTATCTGCTGCCTGAATACGGTCATACAGTACACAAGAGGAAATATTTACTGTCAGAGAAGACAGTGTGTTCAGCTGATCGATGATGTCAATGTTGTTTTTTAATGTCAGCCTGAGAGTGTCTAAAGAACCAAAGTAAAACAGACAAAAAATGTTATAAGGAGACAAAATACTGATTTTTTTTGGCAAAAAGGTTAAATAATACTGTAAGTAAGTAATGTAGAATTTAAAAATATCCAGTATTCTATACCAAAGTAAATGTGTCTGGTTCTACAAGAATTCATTTAAGACAATATTGAGATGAGACATTAAGGCAGCAAACTCTAGTTCAAAGTAAGATACCATAAAAGACAAATAGTAGCAGGTAGAGAGATCTTCAAATGAGAAGGGAAACAAGAACGCTTCTTTAAATAGGGACAGGAAAGAAGATGAAGAAAAAAGTTGAAAGAAAAAAGTGGAAATGGAACTAATAGGAAGGGGGTGAGTAGTAGAAAGCAGAGGGCAGGATGGGAGGCTACAAGACAGAGAAGTACTCAGTGTTGTGCACATTCCCCAACATACCAATAAAAGCAGTCATTGAGCACTGCAAACGCATACTCATGGGGAATTTTAAAAATAAAGTGAGATACATGACCATTTTAAAGTGTATTGTTACAATTTATTTAGCAATGAATTAAGTGACTGCATTTTTAAAAGTTCTATACATATCATTAGAAGGAAAACTATAAATTAGAAATGGGCCTAACATGAACAGAAATACCTGCTTTATACTAGAAATGTAAGTGGACGAATTGAAACAAAGGGAAATCTATGCAGAGTGTGTAGAATCAATAAACTATATCATTGTTTGAGCTCTCATACAGAAAAATTTAAAGTACTCAAGGATCTACTGTTTCCAGTATTGTTTTAATTATAATCTTAAATGAGTTACCTATATTGATGGCTGTATTAACCTTGACAAAATGATAAAGATTTTAATTTAGATAATTACTCTGTAAGAAAGAGGACTTAATTGCTCTTCAATATCATGATTCTTTGTGAGGAAATCAACTGAAGTAGAAATTGCAAGTTAACAAGTCATTCGCCCTATTTAGATGGTTACTAACTTGATCATCACGAATACTGAGAAAGCTGGGACCCTCATAAACCCTTGCTCACAGAACCAAACATGTCGTTTGCATCATCTGAAATAAGACGCAATTTCTTACAGAAGACAACTTTTATAATACTTTTCTCATTAGAAATTAAGAAGAAATGCTTTGCTTGAGGTACAAGCTGGTGGGGGAGGGGCAGAATGTGTTTGAACAGCGGCCTCCAGTGGCCACTGGAAATCAACGCATCAAAGAATCCTTGAGCAGAGCTGCCAGACAGAATCAAATATATGGATTGAGGGGAGGAGGAGAGGGTCACTCGCTACCTGACAAATTCAAAGTTCATAACCTCCTAGATTTTGAGTTACACGTATAACTACAATATAGGCCCCATTGCTATATTTATTTTTATCTTCTTTTAAAAGTTAAGACTAATGACATTTATGTAAGAACTTCGTAGCTTATTCCTGGGACTTTTATCACATGGTACCTTATGCAAATCATACTTTTAGAACATAAATCTACTGATACCTTCCTTTAATCAAACTGCGTTGACTATCATAAAGTGCGTATAATCACACAAATATAGCTCTAATTCCTCTCCCTAGGATTATAAATCATTTATGTCCCAGTAAGCTTGGGAGAAGGAGGAGCTTTGGCTCTGCTTCTGCCAAATTCTGATGCTCTCAGTCCTTTCCTCATACTTGTGGTTGCATAGCAACAGTGGATCAGACAGAGCCTGAATTAGATGTCTTGCATCGTTTAGGTTGAAGGTGGGGTTGTGGCAGAGGCAATGCCTAAGTTCAGACAGCTTGCTTTTATCCTCTGCAACCCCTTCCTTTTAAATGACCAAGAGAGGAAAACCCAACCTTGAATACTGATTTGGATTTGTTTTCTCCGCATTGCCTCTGTCTTGCTTTTGCTAACTCTATAACCACTTGCAATTACATTCTGAGGTAATCAAGTGATACGGAGGCCAGGGGAGATAAAATGTTGAATGCAACCAGAAATAAATCATTTCAATTCCCTGTTGTCCTTAAGGACTTTTTTTTCAAGTTACCCCCCAAAATGATCCCTTACTTCTTACAACCTACCTATAATTGGAGAAAAAGATACATTTGCACAGAGTGTGGTACAATGTCATTGCTGAAGCAAACAGTGGATTGTGAGTGCTTAATCATAACCGAGTATAACTGTAAGTAACTGAAAGAAGATAGATGTAGTGAGCATTTCTTTTTTCTCTGAGTAACTACTTAGAAACTAAATGTAGAAGATGAGGAAGAGATAATCTCACATGGAACTTTTTTCCCACTTTTTACATGAATGGTGAATAAAAAATATAGCACATGAAGACTCACCAAGTTCTTCTATCTGCTTTAGTAGTTCAACAGCATCAAGTCCCACAGAGAACTTTACAAACACTTGCACAAAGGGATTCTTTAGAGTGTTCTAATAAGTAACAATAGATAATCAGTTTCAATACAAGAAGAAAGTATATTTAATTATGATCTCTCTAAAAACAACCACCGTGAAATGAACACTGCTGGGCATGATCAATACACTACCTCACAAAGGCACATATTCAAACAATGAGAAAGAGAAATAGAGCAGCTCATAATGATTTGAAAGATCAGGCTTTGGTTCCTATAGACAAATTGATTAGCACATTAAAGTGGACAGAGACACCGCACTTACTAACATTATCAAATTGCATGCAATTTAACCTCCTCTTCCCTCATACCCATTATGTTCCTTTTAACATCTACTGTATAAACAATGTGGTGATTCATGTTTGGATTTTCTTCTACTGAAACAAATAGCAACAGCTTTTAAAAACCATAACATCTGCATGGAGTTTGACATCACAACTGGCATATATTCAGGATATTACTCCCTAACTGTGAAGCTTTTAGCAAGTACCCTGACCTTTTCAGTTCTAAGTTGCATTTCTATAAAATAAAGAGAATGACTCATCTCACCAGAAAAATCAATGTTCACTGTTAGTATTTTGTAGTAGTGGATATTCAATTCAGGGTTTTCAAGTTGAGCTACGTCCTCAGCTCTTCTTTTTTCTTTGATATCGGGTCATACTAAGTTTTAAAATTGCCCAAATTGGGCTAGAACTTGGATCCCTCCCTGCATAGCCTCCATCTGGGCTGGGAGTACAAGCAGATGCCCCACCCATGGATTTGGAAGGTGGCAGTGCTGGATATTGTACACAGGGCCTTGTGCTAAGCATACTCTGCTACTGAGCTACATTTCCCATCCTGTCCTATCATTTTCTGTAGTTAATAAATTACAAAACTAAGGTTAACAAATGACATACAATTCTCCTGAGGACATACAATTAATAAAGGTCAGGGAGAAAGTTGAAGGAAAAATTGCAATTAATTAAAATATTTTTGAGTAGTAACTTATGGCAACCTTTTCATTTGAGCTATTCTTATATTGGTTAATATTTTGGAGTACAGATTGGTAACACTATTCTATCCTTCATACCATTATCTTGTGTTTTAATCATCATGGATATGAGCGACTACATAAAATATATGTATTATAACATATAGATAATAGAACTAATTTGCTAAATCCATAGTGGATAAAAGTAGTTGGTAGCACTTATGTGGCTGATAATAGGGTCCTTTAAAATCTCTTTATCAGGAATTAACTTTTGCATCATAGAAAATTCAAGTCAAGGCATTAATAACATGCAAAGGACCATATTCGTCACAATGAGCCATTGAACTTTATTTCCATTCTCGCACCACTCCCTTGATAATTAATCTTGTGATACGTAATTCTATTTTCAAATGCTCTGCACACATGATCTTCACAGGCTTGCAAATGTACATTTTAGAAATTCATAAGCCATAGCTCAAGTATTTTAATTTGTTGTCCCAGGACTCACAGTGGCAAGACCAGATCTTGTGTAAAAAGCTTAAAATGGCAAATGGTGTACAAATATTATGGTTTGTGTCTAAATGGTCTCCCAAAGCACTTTGTGGCCAAAGACAGAGTTTTTAAGAGGTAGTTGAATCTAGAGTGTGTGATGCTGGGATCGGGTGTGTGGTGCTGTGATGAAGGATATGGCTTACTCAATTAGCTCACTGGTTGGTTCGGCATAGCTCTGGCTGGGCTAATAGGGAGGCCCACACTGGGCAAGAGTTCTATATCCCCTAAGGGCACGTACCCTAGGTAAAATGTAAGGGGAGAAGGAGGCTGCTGAGCCACTTGCTGCTTGGCTGCTTTGCTTCCTTCCCCCTTCTGCCTCTGCCTACCATGAAGGGTTTCTCCTCCATCATGCGTTCTGCTTTGGAGCCAATCAACTTCAAATTGGAACTTCTACAAACTTAGAGCTATAGGGGCTGGTGAGATAGTTCAACGGTCTAAAGCACCCACTTAGGCAAGGGGACTGCGGTTCGATTCCTGGCACCACATGCCAACCCGGCCCCCAATGTGAGCTGAACCGGACACAAAAACGAAACTAAACAAACTTTTAGCTGCAAAAAAACATTCCTCCTTCAACTTTGGTTGTCAGCTATTTTGTCTCAGCAATGAAGAAAATAGCTAAGACATCATATTTACATGATAGAACTTTTTCTTAATAACAGAATAACAATTTATATTTTTTCTAGGAGAGAATAAAGATACTTCCATGAAATGATGATCCATCTGCGAACACGGTCACAGAGATTCTAACAAATTACTGCACTTTGAAATCAATATGTTTAGACCAGTCCTTTATTCATTCATGACATAAGCTTGCAAAAATTTCTTTAATAAAATAATATGTGGTTTGTTTTTCACCTCACAGAAAAAAAAAAACTTTTTGGAGAAAAAGAATAGTCTTCCACTTAGGAAAAATACATATACACATCAAAAAAATTAGATCAAAGCATCCTTTGCTGAGATCACTAGAAAAGATGGTTAAAATGAGCATGTTTAAACTTAAAACCATGATTCAATAGTGAATTGTGGGAAAGATATTTGATGAAAATTTATTTCATCTTACATTTCGATGAATACAATAATGCTAATGTTTATTGTTATGTTTATTCTAGAATCCATTATAAAATTTAGTCTGTAATAGTAACTGTACACACATTTTTAATCAGAACAAAAGCTAAGGAAAGCATCATGGGGGCACAATTTTTCCTACAAAGTTGTATGATTCAAATCATTCATTCTATGTTTAATTTCCTCAGCACTGTGATATAAAGAGCTTCTTTGGCAGAAGAATTCAATAGCTTCTCTTTGATATGCAAGCCACTCTCCCTTTGAAGCTCCTATGTTGTTGTCATTCCTCCCCATTTTCTTTCCCTTAATTGATAACTGGCCTAGCTTTACAGCTCCATCTTTAATCGTCAATAGCTCTCTTTGAGAGTGAAACATTTCAATGCTTTGCATGCGTTATCTTTAGAAATTTCTGTGTCTTTTACAAGAACTATAAATTACACTTTTTAACTAATGTGCAATGCACTTTAGTACCAATGTCAAATACATAACCTACACTAGAATGTGCACAAGGATTGAGTGTCAACTAGTTCTAAAGCAGGAACTTGCTACAGAATATTGGCTAGATATAATAACTCTTAACTGAACTTAAGGTACCTAGAATACTTTAACATGAACATCTTACATAAAATACGCTTAAAAGATTTTAGAATTTGTTAATACATAATACATATGTGGTATAGGTTAAAAGCTCCCTAAATGCCACACTCTTCAAGATACTCGTATTTTAGGAGTTCTAGTTCAATTAAGACAGAATATCATAATTTAAAGGAGAGAAATGAGCTTGGTAACTTTTATAACACTTTACTTTTGAAAAAATGATTCACATCCCAAGCTGTAGACAAATTTGTAAGCTGTCTTAACTCTGAACTTCAGATAAAAGACATGTAAGCCAGAGGAGTAATGCCACTTCGGTTGAGTGTGACAGATTTGTTATCCTGACTCAGACCTCCATTCTTGAGAAGTGACAATTTCAATATGTTGAAAATGGATGCTCAGTTACCATCTACACATTCACATAATAACAGGAACTAAAATATCATGAAATTCTAATTCTTATGAAGGTGAACGACAGAACCATCTCATACCTGAAGCATGGGAATGGCTTCATTCATCAGATAGAAGGAATTCATGACAAGTGGTGACTTATCCACCCACTCTTGAGATTTTTCTCTTAATTCTGCCAACTGCCTCAAAGTTGCATTAGACTTGATGAAAAAAGAAATGAAAGAGAAGAGGTTCATTAGCATTTTCTTACATTTCAAAATTATACCTTACGAATATGTTTATTACTTTATTACTAAAAGGCAATGTTAGCAAATAATATTGTCAGACATTTTCTACTTTGGTGAAACTTTTAGATGACTGATTTTATGAGGTTAAGATCATGTATAACATTATAGAAATGTTTGGGTTTGACTCAGGTAAAGTGAATTTATAGTCAAAATGGGAGTGTATTTTCAGGACTTCTCACAAGCTTTTCTTTTTTATGAATGATAAACTTACCTTGGTACTAAGGAACATTCAAGTTTAAAGAGATAAGAAAGGCATTCTTACACACTGAGAGTGGGAAAGGATGTATTACAGCTGTTTTTGGAGAACAATCTGAAAATGGCTGTTCAAATAAGGTACAACATCCTTCAGTCCTTGAATCCTGAATCCTGAATATTTATCTCACTAGGAAGTGAAAGTACTACTAGGTAGGAAGGAAGGAAGGAAGGAAGGAAGGAAGGAAGGAAGAAAGAAAGAAAGAAAGAAAGAAAGAAAGAAAGAAAGAAAGAAAGAAAGAAAGAAAGAAAGAAGGAAGGAAAAAGAAAGATGTTGTAAACTATCCTTAATGAGTTAGATGAATTTCCTCAATATGTGAGAAAAGCAATATGCAGAAAAGTATTGTAATGCAACTTCATTTTAATAATGTAAAAAATGATCAAAAACCTCTGTATTTAAATGTATATGTAGCATAATGTATAAAGGAAGGAATATGAATACATTATAGCAACACATACATAGAACATGAATGTTTACATGAATTAGGTTTCTAGGAAGAGAAGAATAAGATCGAAGAAGAGAGAAAAGGTGAGAAGCAAGCAGGAAGGGGGAAAGGCTAAGCTTGGAAAATAAGCAGGTAGATGATTTCATTTATGTAAAATTATGTGGACACATATAAATAAAGCAAATAAGATATTAATCATAAGCAGTGAAAGCAAAAATTTCTCATCACTGATCTCATGCTTGTTTTCTACACAGATCTAAAAGTAGAGTTCTCATCCATGCAACTAGTTAAATGACCAAGCAGTCATGCAACAGTTTTTTTTTTCTACTTTTATTCTATCATTGTAAACTATGTTTACAATTCAAATCATTAAAGCCAATTTTAAGAGGGAAAGGGAACTGCTATTATGTTAAATGTGGTAGATGAAAAGTATGGTCATTATTAATGTCTTTCTCAACATCTTTCTTCTATAGAAGTATGAAACACTAAGCTATACAGCCAAAAATGAATTTCAGAATCTATAGTGTAGGGATTGCTTTTGTTCAAATTAGCTATATAATTTGACACAATAGTTTTCTAGTGCAATTATTTTTTCACACATTGAAAGTTACTCATTTTTAAAAATTTTTATTGAGATTGAAAAGTCTGGGGTCTTGCTTCAATTAACTACATTCTTTTTTTTTTTTTTTTTTTGTCTTGTGGAACCAGGGATTGAACTCAGGCCCTTGTGCTTGCCAGGGAAGTGTTTATTCCACTGAGCCATCTCCCTGGCCCTTTCAATTAGTGACATTTTGAAGTGTCAACATGATTTGTTTTTTCTTGAAAGGACTACCAGCCACTGTACACCATTTATACACATCCAGGCAAAATCACTAAGGGTTTCAAAAGACAAAAGGAATAGTAATAGTAGGTAAAACATAAAGAAGCCGAAGTCTGCTAGAATAAAATTGGAAGGTGACAATTCTTAAGGAAGTGTCTCAGTACTGAAAATAGAAACATTGAGTTCTAGCTGTCAAACCTTTTCCATGATGGCCTTTGTAACTGGGTTGTATGGTGCATATAAGATCTTTCCCAGTAACATTGGTTTCAAGAAAGCCCAAATCACAGGTCCAGCAGGCATGTTAATGATGTCTTTATAAAGGGAGAAGCAAAATGGAGCTGGAAGGATAAAATAGGGCAAAGATTATGCAATAGCAACATTGAAAATCTATTTCCTTACAGCAAAACAACACAGATTATCATCAGAACTCTAGACATATGACTTACTAAGTCCTACACTGGTACCAGTTGTGAGGCATTTGGTATCACAGAATCCACAGTAAGATTTTTTTTTTAAGGTGAGAATGTTGAACCCAAGAAGGAAGCCCAGAATAAATGGTGGCATTTTGCCAAGAGTATATATGAAGATTGAAAATCACATTTTAGAATTGCTTCAAACTGATCCATTTCACCAACATTTAATGTTCTAAAAATGCACAAAAAACCCTCTAGTGGAATAGTATAAGATATTTAAAAACTGCTTAACAAATGTTTGTTGAATAAACAAAAAGATAAATGAATGAGTCGATCCAATTGCTATACTAAATATCCATATATCATTTGGAAGAGCTCCACTGAGCACATCTTACATCTCAAAGATCAAGTAAACAGCTTTGATGTGTGATGAAATACTTATAGTTCTGTTGTATTCATGTAGCCCTACCAAATATGGTATAAATTTCTAATGCTAAAAAGTTAAAAAATATTGATGCAAACAAATTTAAGGAAAGTTTTTGTGTAATCTCTTGGCAAAGAAGGTATAGTTGGGATTGACAAATTTTGAACTGTAAATATGCGCTACAGAGGGAGGTTTTGGTCCATGACCAACTGCATGCATTACAGTGGTCCCTCATGTTGGCAGGTGATGTGGTAGCCGTCTCAGTGTATGAAAAATCTATGATGACGACATCGTGGTGAGATCTTCTAACAATGTGTTTTTCAGAACATACCCCTAGCCTCATGGGACTCAAGACTCTAGCACAGAGGACAGGCTTTACAGCAGGTGGCCTGGGTTCATATAACAGCTCTGATACTTCCAAGTTGAATGACCATGGTCAGGGTACTTAGCTTCTTTCTCTCCTACTAAGATGGAAGTGCAGTAGTACTTACCTCATGGGGCTGCTGAGAAAAGAACATGCGTTAATACAAAATCACATGCTTGACACGGGACTAAGTACTCTGCAAGTATTTTCTCTTTTAGTTCTTGAGGAAAATTAATACTTCTTTTACCATGAAAAGTTAAGAAAAAGTATGAAAAGCCAGTACAACATTTTTAATTGTCAAAGAGGAAAGGAAGAAAAAGAAAATGAAAATTATATATATTTATACACAAGAGAGTTAAGGTAGGTATACAGCTAGTTTCTCTTAGTTCATTAAAAAGAAAGGTTTGTGCCAATATTGTTTGGAAGAGATATCATGGCATTATCCTGAACTCTGACTAGATAACAAAGACAACAATGTGTAATGAATTAATTATTTAACTCTCCTACTAACCTATTTTGAAATGGTTTTATTATTTTTATTTTTCCTCTTTAGAATGTAAATCAATAGAATAACTACCAAGCTTATTTGGAAGCATACTCACTGGTATGTAAGGGAATTCCATACTTTGCAGCAATTTGCTTTTTACTTAATCTGTACGTCAAAAAATCCTTGGTATGGTTGCCTTTCGGTTTCTGGGAAGAGGGCAGCATGGCAGTTAAGTACTCTGTTCTGATTCCTTGTGAACACAGTGCCTTGGAGATGGTGCTGAATGACCCTTGGGGCGAGCTCATTCTGCTGCTTCTATGCATTGCCTGTGAGACAGAACCCCGAGCATTGTGAACAAGACATGTGCTACAGATACTGCCAAACCAGCATGGAAATAAAACATGATAATGCTTGGATTACCTTACTTTCCATAATTCTTTTAAAACATGTATTTCAAATGTGAATGTACACTGATAGATTCCACCAATTTAAAAGGCAGAATAGGAGAGTTTTTTGCCAGGTGATTTCTCTCATGGTACTAGGTTGTTCACTGACTGCAGTATAGCTAATCTTAAACACAATGTAGCATGACAGGGAGGATTCTTCAGCGAGAACACTGTGGGGTCCTTTCCTACCTGTGTAAATGGAGTGTTCCTGGAGAGGTGCATTTGTTTCAGGGATCTCATTTTGTCCAGCAATGGATGGGTACCCAAAGCTATTTGATTGAGAATCTCTTTCAGCCTTTGGAAGAGTTCGAGCATCTTTTCTACTGGCTTTTGATCTTTCCTAGGGAAAAACACCTGACAGAAACAGAATGAAAAAGAAATGATTCCTTCAAGTGGAGCAACTGGAACTGATATGCACTGCTTGTAAGAATGAGAAAGGTGTGGCCACTTTGGGAAGCATTTGTTAATTAACTAGTGAAATGAGTTTACCATTCATTCTGTCCTTAAGTGTTTACCCAAGAGAGGTGAAAATATTGGCTCATGTGAATATTCATAGAAGCATTATTAACAATAGACAAAAGTAGACATCATAAACAAAAAAAATATATATATATATATATATATATATTCTTAAAGTAGAATACTATTTGGCAGTATTAAAAGATGGGATGCTGATATCTTACAATGTGGGTGAGAGTAAAAAAGCATTACACTAAGTGAAAGGAGCCACACACAAAGACTATACACATTGCATAAATAATTCAATTTATGTGCAATGTTTTAAAGAATCTTTAGACATTTCATGGGCTAGAGATTGGCAAGACAAGTAACTACAAATGAACAAGGTTTCTTTTTGAGTGATGCAAATGTTCTAAAATTAGATTGTTGGGCAGATAGTTCAACGGTCTAAGTGTCTGCCTTACAAGAGTAAGGATCTGGGTTCAGTCCCTGGTACCGCATGTCCTGCAGGCTCCATACTGATCTAACCACCAAAACCAGGAGTGGTGGAGTATGCCTGTAATCCCAGTGCTGGGAAGGCTGTGACAGGAGGATCACTGCAAGTCTGAGCTTTTAGCAAGACCCTGTACCAAAATATATAAGAAAATAAAAGATTTTAAAAATATAAAAATGAATAAAATTAGATCATTGTAAGAACTGCATAATTTTATACATGTACTACAAAAACAACCTATCAGATTGCAACAGCAAAAACAGTCTGAGCAAATGATCAGAACAGATCTTTTTTTTTTTTTCAGAAAATACACAAATGACCAACAAATATATGAAAAATAAAAAAACTTCAGTGGGGAAATGCAAATCCAAAGCACAGTGAGATATAATCGCAACTGAACTGGAATCACTTTATTAGAAAGACAAGGAAAAAAGCAGTGGTGAGGATACAGAGAAAGGAGAAGTCTCATGTTGATCATGGGAATATAAATTAGTATTCCATGGTGGCACATGCCTAAAATCTCAGCATTTGAGAGACTGAGGCAGGAGTATCATCATTAATTTAAGGCCAGCCTGAGCTACAGAGAGAGACCCTGTCTCAAAAAAAGAAAAAAAGAGAGGAAGTGGAAAAGAGAATGAA
>PVKA01023784.1:0-35137 GCA_004027165.1 Ctenomys sociabilis | reverse complement strand
TAAGATGGCGCCGAGGTCGCCTCGAGGGATTTCCGCGGACGTGTTCTTTAGCTGTAAATATCGCCTAATAAGGTAAAGACAGGTGCTGCCTAACCAAGGCACTCCCTGTCAGCCTAAGAGGAAACGCCAGATGGCAAGTGGGGATTGGCTGAGTGAGGGTACTAAAGGGCTTGACGGGAAGTGCTCGGGGCAGTCGCAACGCCATGTAAAAGGAAGCTTAATAAAGACATCTGGGTGAAGGAAGGAGCGGTGGTCGCGTGTCATTCTGCAGGCGGGAGGCGCGCGACAAGTGGTGTCATTCTGCAGGCAGGAGGCGCGCGACATGGGGCTATGAGTCAGAATGTCTTTTACAGTCTCACAACTGATTAAAAAAGCATAGCAGAGCCTTTGAAACACTGGTTTCCTCCATAACAATGAGATGAGCATGAATCTACTTAAATTAGGGATGTTGTTATAGAAACTACCTATTTTAAGTGAATGATAAAGTCCCACGTACTCCTCTCAGGTAAACAGGTTCTTGCTAGAACTGGAGAAGTCTTACTTGTTTTTAAATGCACACCTTCACTGTCTGGCTGTCACACAATGTTTTGGCTCTCTCCAGGGAGGCTCCGAGCAGTGGTCCCCAGGGAACCCTGCGCTGCCCTCTCACATAAGCCTGAGGATTCTAAGATATCCTAAATCTTTTCTTTCACAAGCACTGTTTAAAACTGGGAGACACTGAATTGATAATCCTCTTTTCCTGTAGCAAGCAAGTGTTTGTTTATTTATTTATTTGGTACAGCATCTCGCTACATAGTTCAGACGCACAGTGATCCTCTTATCTCAATCCTCTTGTGCTGGGATCATAGGTGTGCACCACCATGCTGGGTTTTGGGCTGGCACCAAGCACCTGGGGTTCGGGGGCCAGGGCAGGAGGTGACATGAACCCGGACCCTTGCTCTCACCAGGCAAGCGCTAAGACCGCCAAGCTATCTCCCCAGCAAGTGAGTTTTAAACACATGAAAAATAGAAGGCTCCTTTCATAATCATAATCGTATCATCTCTGTAAAAGTGGCCATGGACCTCTACGTGTGACCACGTCACAGAAAAGGAAAACCCAAGCCAGAAGCTGCAAGTCCCGTCAGTCAGATTTCCAGGTTAGCCTGAGTTATTTCCAGGTGCAGTTCCTTCTGGAGCATACTTTCTTCATCATCACTCAGCCGGCCGGCCGGCAGGTAGTCAGCGCTCTGATAAGGCCCTTTCTCTGTCTGTCTGTCTGTCTGTCTCCCCCCCCACCTCAGTACTAATTGACACTGGCTCTTTTTTTAATTCACTTTAATTCATAAAAGTTTATTCATTTTAATTCATAACTCAAAACAGGTTAGTAATACAGTCACAATAATTAATACATTGCATATTGTTGTCTTCATATTAGTTATTCAGAGGACAAGATGCAGACATGATATCTTGTCTAAACAATATTAGTGCAAACCTTTCTTTTCATTGAACTAAAAGAAGGTAGCTATATATCTAGCCTATCGTGTGTGTGTGTGTGTGTGTATACATTTTACAACAAAACAGTCCTTTATGCTTTTGCGAAGTTAGTAACACATGACACTAGGAGACACTGGATCTTGACTTGTTTTGTCTCATTCTCCCACTGTACTGAAATTATAGGCACAATTTTAAATGAGACCTCCTGCCTGACAAAGAAGGATATCCTTATGGTATATGGTCCCCCCCACCCTGTGGTGTAGGAAAGGTGCCACTGGTGCGGAGGGTTCTTGAGAAGAACAGAAATTTGTTTAGATTGGGCTGCTTCTTTTTATTTAATCTTTTATTTCTTTGGTAGAGGGTCTAGCTACACAGCTTAGACTCATAGTGATCCTCCTGTGTCAACTTCCCCAACACTGGGATTACAGGCGTGCATCATCATGCCCTGTTTTGGTGACCCTCACAGCATGCCTGGCACAACATGTAGTACTTGGGATCGAACCCAGGTCCTTACGTTTGCCAGGCATGTGCTTTGACCACTGAGCTGTTTCTCCAGCCTAGATTGGGCTGTTTCTACACCAAGCATCTGTGGCAAACTTTTTTGTGAAAAGGCCAGCAAGTAAATATTTGTGCACAAATATTGTTCAACTCCGCTGCTATGCAGGAAAGCAATCATAGGCCATAACACAAGTCCCAGTGAAACAGGGCAATGTCCCAGCAAACCATGTTTACTCAACCATGCGAAAGGCTGGCCGAATCCACAGGTTATACTAGGCCAAAGCCTGTTATTAAGGATGATTTGTGCTGCCTGGAATCTTCCTGCCAGCACTAGAGTAAAGATCCCTGTGGCAGAAATCGTCAGGTGAGGACTGCCCTAGGCTGCAGAGAACCACCTTGCCGCTGCCGGCCGCATTCTGTCTCTGCAAGGTAGCCTGTGTCAGATGATAAGGTGGGAACTACAGACGCCTTTGCTCCGGGCCCACCCACAACCCTGAGCGCCATCCCTGAGCCAGAACGCCCTCTGGCGTCGTTTGTGATTAACGACAGTTCAATTTGCCTCTTACCAGCCCCTCTTTCTTCGCTCCCCCACGAGGACTGATCCTGAGAACAGCGCCCCATAAACTCTCTGCATTAAAATCTCAGTCTGTCCCTAAAGGTCTCGTACCTAAAACACCCTCAGGCTCCCTCCAGCCCAGCTCCTTACTAGTCCTGACCGCAGGACAGGCTTGCTTATTTCCTGTCATTTCTTTTAGGTCGCTGTGCAAGGAGCTGGCCAACAAAACTTTCACATGCAATTATTTCTGGCACACAGTTTCCTCGCTCCGTCAGGACATGGCCACTGCCATCTGCATGGGAGATGCCACCATTGCCCCCTAGGGACGGTTGCTCACAGGTGGGCTTCAAACCATGCTTGTAAAAAATACTGACAGCAGATTATAAATAGCATGCTCCAGCGATTCCAAAGTGGAGCTTGAGTGTCTACACCTTTAACACCATTAACAACATCATGCACTAAGAAACTTCTCATTATGCATTATTAATGCATAGTAGCTATAGCATAAGTGTTGATCAAAGAGCACATACCTCGCTGTCTTAAATAGCATTCTGTTATCATAAGAGGGTACCACGGACCGGGTGATTTATAAAGAAAAGAAATCTATTTGGCTCACTATTCTGGAAGCTGAAAAGTCCAAGGTCATGGTGATAGCACCTAGCAAGGACCTAGTGCTGTTTCGTCTCATGGAAGCAAAGCAGAAGGGCCAGCAGATTTGGCCAGCTTCCAGAAAGTTCTCTGTCAGAACCCTCAGGAAAGAACTAGTCATCTCCTATGAGAGCGGTCCTCATCCAGCAGGAGAGCTCTGTTTCCATGACCAAAGATCCCTATTTCTCAACATCATTACTTTTTGTTATTTTTTTCTAAGAGAATAAAACATATTTTCTGTTTCTTTCAGTAGACCAGTAACAGTCTCAAGGCGCAGCATGAAGTCACTCTCTAGCACATGCTGGTCTCAAATTCACCTCCTGCCCAGCCTCCCAAATCTGGGATTACAGATGTGTGCTGCCACGCCTGGCTCTCAACAGCATTGTTATTTGGGACAACTGAATGTCATCATGAGTTTCAAACGGGACAGACAAATCATACTCAAACCATAGCACATGCCAAGAGTTATACTCCAGAACATGTTATGCTTGTGTGAGGCTTGCAAATAAAGAACAGCTAAATCAATGCATGAATAATCTGAATTTATACCTTGAATTTCAAAAGTAAACCTACCTCAAGGTAAGATATTCATGCTACATAACTTAGATAAAGGTAGAATCATGTAAGTTGAGAAAAGTTTCCAACCTTCAATAGGAAAACTGGACAGGCAGATAACGTCAAAGCACAGTAATGCTGGATACCAGCCAGTGGAGAACTCTGGGGACTTTGAAAACCCACCATCTCTAAAGGGGCAACTGAAACTTGCACCAGCACTAATAAAAAGTAAAAATTGGAAACAGTATTGCCAGACTATCCAATGTTCAGAGTAGCCTAAAAATGGATGCTTATGATGTAAATATTGTTTCATATGGGTTTATTTATTTATTTGGTACAGGGTTTCAGTACATATCTCAGACTCATAGTGATCCTCTTTTCTCAGCTTCCCCAGTGCTGGGATTACTGGCACATGCCACCATGCCCGATTTGTGTGGCTGGCATGCAGTACAGGGGATAGAACCCTGGTCTTTGAATTTGCTAGGCAGGCTCTTATACCACCAAGCTATCTCTGCAGCCCATATGGTTTTGTAAAGTCTGAAAATTCAATTGTATCCTTAGGACTTTAATAGTTGCTGAAGCATTTTGCGAATAATTACTAAAGTAATTTCTCTATTTGTGTGCTTCTTTCTGAGCCCCGTGGGGAGATCACCTGCCTCCTTCTGTGTCTCCGTGAGAGTCTGCGGGTATTTCATTGGTTTAGCAATGACCAATGGTCCTACCAGAAGGCAGAGAATAAGTTATTTGGTTCAGACAACGTTCGACTCTGGTGCTAGACAGTAGAATTTACCAGTGAGAGCCTCGAGACTGAGAGGAAAAGTGAAATGGAAAGAAAGATGCCCAAACCCAGGCAAACAAAATGTGACCTTGTGAATTTATCTATCTATTTATTTATTTATTTATTTATTTATTTGATACAGGGTCTCACTATGCAGTTTGGACTCAGAGTGATCCTCCTGTCTCAGCCTCCCTGGTGCTGGAATCACAGGCATGTGCCACCATGTCCAGTTCCAGGGCCAGCATAGCACCCCTGAGGTTCTGGGTCAGCACAGCATGCAATACCAGGGATCAAATTCGGGTCCTTGTGCTTGCCAGGCAAATGTGTAGACCACCGTGCTATCTTCCCAGCCCAACCTTGTGAATTTATTGCATAAATAAAGAATTCTTTTAAAAACACATCCTAGCACAGGCATGGTAAAGGTAGTACAGTTATGAAGAGACAACTCAGGAAATAGTTTGCCTTGTGTTCATCTTTGGGTTATTTCCAAAGCTTTTGATAGAATCAACTGATTCCATGTTCTTGTTTTATCAGAAAGCCTCCCTGTTTTAGGTACCAAAAGCAAGAAGTCATTCTAAGAAAAGGGACCCTGCCTGCTTCTTTAGGCTCTTTGAGATGAGAAATACTCACTTTGTTCCCACTGGGACTGTTACCTGAGACTCTTGGCTGTGGAGATGCTTTGCCAGCCTTAAGACTCCCAGCTGATAAGCAGGAACCCAGGCCTGCTCATTAGCATCAAAATGAAAAGGTTCACAGGCACAGACAGTCTGAGGGGGAATCAAACAGAAAATTATCTAATCATATTTCATGGTTCAGGAGAGCCAATAGGATAGAATTTAAGACAGCGATTTTTTTTTTTTTAAATTAGCATCCAGAATCCTGTGCTTGCATTCTTTGTGTATCTGCTGTCTCTGGAGATTCTCGCTATAGATCTAAAGAACACAGTTTCCTAAGACCTCTTTGCCAGTGCAAGTTTGAAATATGAAACTCTTGTGAAAGCAGAGAAAGACAGGATCACTCCGGCAACAGTAAAGCTCTTCCCCTGATTCCGAAGATCTCTTTAGGGGTTAGCGGGCAGGTGATCTGGCAAAACAGACCATGAAGTGGGTTTCAAAGAGCACGCAAGCTGGCGGTGCAGCCCCTGTGCCTGAGATTGCTCTGCAAGAGGTGGCAGCGGCACAAAATTCAGGCGACTTCACAAAAGGGAAGAAATGTGGGCCACGTTCTGAAGCAACGCCATTAAAGGTTCACATGCACAGGGACCCCGCGAAACGTTTCCTTAGTGCAGTACTCCCAGCTGGCCTTGCCTCCCTGCTGCGGGGCCGAATACCCTGCCTACCTTCTAATGCACCAGCAGCACTCCGCGGTGCCATGGCTCTCGGTGACACTCGCGGAATCTTAACTTGCCTTTTAACCAGGTTGTAATATTTAATTTGGTGTTATTTATTTCACCGTTAAATTTTTTAACATTCTATCTTTTGTGTAAAATTCACAAATGAAAGTGGAGATTCAGCAAAATACTGCAGAAGCAAAATTATTACAGATCCAATTAACCTCACAGAAGCACACAAATCCTTTCTATGAAAAATGGAGGAGAAAAAGAAAACATAAACCCAGGCTCTGAAAAGTCAACCACGTGCTCTGTGTCAACAGTGCGTGAACACAATACGCAGAGGGGAGACCTCAGAAGTGTGTTTTCTTTACGCTGCGGTCCACGCTGTGCAAGACACAGTGCCAGGCCATTCACCACAGCAGCAGGGCTCGTGGGACCAAGCCCAGCCCACTGCTTACTTTTACTTGTAGAGCTTTGTGGGAAGCCAGCCGCACTCATGTGTTCAAGTACCATCAATGGCCGCTCTCAGAGCACAGCGGCAGTAAGTAGCTGCGAGTGAGGCCTTGTGACCTTCACGAGGCCTCCGGTAGGTACTGTGCATTTGGACCTGGAAAAGCAGAAAATGTTTTCCCAACCTCTGTCCCAAAGGTGAGAATCAAACGGCCTCGTTGGCATCCTTCTTTTAGTGCCTGAGTTTTTTCACTCAGTGGCAAGAACAACAAGGAAGGAAAAACTCAAGAACACATGCACCCACAGATAATCCCAGCGTTTGGGAGGCTGAGGCAAAAGGACCACTGTGGGTTAGAGCTCAAAGCCAGCCTGGGCTACAAAGTGAGTTCAAAGACAATCTAAACTATACAACAAGATCTTGTCTAACACACAAATAACAAATGAGGAAAAAAATATATATCTATATCTATATCATCTCTCTCTCTCTCTCTCTCTCTCTCTCTCTATATATATATATATATATATATATATATATATATATATATATATACCCAAAGAAAAAGTGAGGCATTTATTTTCCCTCAGGACTTCCTGCAAAGCAGGACAAGATCACACACAGCATCTTAGGCCCCTAGTTGCAGAAGACACCTCCCAGTCAGCTAGTAACTTCGTTCCACCTTCACAAGAAAGAGGGGTTCACTAGGTAAGCTTAGGAAGGGTACACCCCCAGTGCCTGGAGGCCTTGAGCTGCATTGCTTTATTGCCACATTTCGTATTTCCCTTCTCCCATTCATCGTAGCAAGCATCTTTGCCTCAGACAGACTGTGATGTTTTCCCCATTCAATGCTCCCCTTTACATCCATCTTCCATAACATAACATATTGATAGGTCTGTTCCCGAAGGCAACATATGAGGCAAGCTAAAAAATTTTACATTTCCTTTCCGTAACCAAAACTATTTGTCTCAGTTATTTTTCTCTTGTTGCTGAGGCAAAATACCAGACACTCAAAATTAAGGAAGGAAAAATTTATTTAGCTTACAGGTGGTGGAGGCTTCAGTCCATACTTGGCCCCAAGGCAGAGTGGCACATGGCAAAGGGCAGCCATTGTGGTGGAAAATAGCAAAAAGCAAGAGCCAAAAGGGAAGAACAGTGACTGTGCACTCTCTTCCTTCCTCATATTGTATGCAGATTTCCCACCCCAGGGAGAGTGTAGCAATCACAACTATTATTCCTGCATTGGATCATGAATTAATCACAAACTCTGGAAGCTTCCCTATGACTGCACAGCCTTTAGAGGGACACCTAGACACAAGCCATAAACTACCCTTCCTACACTGTGACCCAGTAAGCATCTGGTTTGTAACCCATCAGATCGGTGATCATTCCTGGGGTGGACTTCTGTGTGTCCGTTGCCTGGGGACTGGGCTCTGTCTGTTAATGAACTTAATTATTTCCATGATTCTGGGCACAGAATCCACTCCACAATATGGGTTAAGACCCAACTGAATTGTTCAATTGCAACCAGGATGGTGGAAAGAATTAAGTTCATGCACCGAGGCACCGCTGTAATTACCTTCTCCCTAGAGGCCAATTCTAATTATTCTCTCTACTTGCCTAGGCATCACATAGTATTCTGAAAAATTAGGTACCAGTGACAAATCTGTTTATCCGGGTCATCTTAAAGATCTGTCATGATCTTAGCAGCTTAGGTCTTCTAAGAACACTGCCATGGAGAACCTCTAACTTCGTTTAACCAATGGTACTTGCAGCTATCAACACAATAATGCTTCCTAACAGAAACCTCCCAGTCTCTCAAAAACTTCCTAAGATCATGTGAAGAAATGACCCTGGCTTCCAGCAAGGATTTGTCCTCACGCATGTGCAAGTTGGCTACAGTGTAGCTGGTCTAGTGTGGCTCTTCTTGTCACCTCTGCTGCATGCTGAGGGTGGCCAGGGTTTGACTTCAGCTATTGAAGAATGTTCTAATCTAAAGTGAATCCTTCTAGAGAATGCAAGTTCCAAATTCAGGTGGGCTTCTGGGGTCCATATGGAGTTGCACAGTATCCTGAGGGAGCTACTGCCCAAACAGGCTTCAGGCCTTGTCCATGTCATCCCATTGTCCAACCAAGCCACATAGCCAAACCCAACTCCAACAACAGGCAAAAACATTGCCCTACCAAAAGCACAAGGCATGTGCACAGGTGTATAGTTCTACTATCCTGTCGTAACCGACTGGCTTTCTGACCTTCCTTCTAAACTACCTTGACCCCATCCTTCCCAAGTTTTCTGGCCATAACCTAACAGCTACCAAATTCTACTAGCAGAGTCTACTAGCTCCATATGGAACCCATTTTATGTTATTCCAGACATAGCTGGCTATATGCACAACCAAGTGTACAAGACTCTTTCAAGTGTAACAAAAAAAAAGAGACTTTGTCTTTAGTAAATATTTATGTGTTTTATCTATACAATATCACAAGAAAGATCTGAAATTGTTAAACTGGCTTCACACAGAATTTGAAAAACTTCCTAAGATCATGTGAAGAAATGACCCTGTGATCCTTTGCAAAATCACCTAGGAGGTATTTTTTAAAGTGCAGATTCTTAAAAATCTGGCGAGAACCATATTCCAGAATGGTGGTGAATTCTCCATGTTCCAGAATTGCAGCACCAAAACCAACCTGTGCTCCTTTTGAGTTTACAAAATCCACACCTCTGCCTCACCCGTCCATCACGTAGTGATCACTGCCACCTCATCAGGATGGATTTATTTTTGGAACAGTCTAACCTTCCTGATAGTGAGCAGGAGTCTCAAGAATTCTGTTGGAAAGCCCAAGTTGGGCTGAAAGTGAAGTGAGGCAGGATGTTCATCCATTTGGTCCTGTATATCAAAATTACCATGTGTGTTGCATATGCAACAGAGCATAGCAGGTGAAATTGAACAAAGAAGTTCTCAGTAGTAGCTGCCGCATTGACTGGTAAGCCAGATAGACAGTGTGCAGCAGACGGAAAATAGTGGACATCTCAGGCACATCAAGGGAGCCTGGGGTGTGGGGAGTGGCAGGGAAAGGGACTTCCTGGGGAGACTTCCGTAGATGCTTCAGCCGCTCGACTTGTAGCACATGAGAAAAACCTTCAGGCACTGGGGACCAGTTATGAGGTATCAAGTGAAGCATCACAAATAGATTAAGCAATCATTTCATTTAGAATAAGGGTTCACTTTAAATTAGAACATAATGAAAGGTGTTCCAGAGAACGCAAGTTTCCATTGTACGTTAACAGCTATTACAAGAAAGAAGGTTTCATGATCAAATGAGTTTCGGAAACTCTGTATCAGGTAAAGTTAGAGGGATTTCTTGGTGGGATTGCAGTACATCTTACAATGATAATGTCCATTGCAAATACATAAGAGGAATATACAGTTCAGAGCGCTTACCAAACCAATTTGTTAATGAAATTCCACATTTTAGAGCATTTTGGTAAAACACACATTAAACATGAACATAGTGATGAAAATCAATTAGATTTGCTTCCAATTTATAAATGGCACAATCTTAGGGTAAAGATATACAGGAAAAACGTGGGCCTAACAAATGGTATCATAACCAGCACACCACTTTATTTATTCTTTTCTTAATATTTTATTGTTTCTCTAAAAATGCAACAGACATACTATTTCACTGTGCTAAATAACTTTCCCTTTTGCATTTCCTCAGACAGAACTTTCCAGAGCCTATTAAAAAAAATCTACTTCCCTTGAGAAAGTTAATGATCATTACAGGAAGAGTACAAAAAGAAAAATACTTAATATTCAGCTTCAAAATGAGATTTTTGTAGCAAGTAAATGGCTTAGACTTTTTCAGGAGGAAAAGGATTTGCTAAATCTCTTTAATGCTTTTAACTTAGTAAGGTTAAGCCTATATCAGCTCAGTCATACAATTTATTCTAAACCTGCACTTCCCGAATCTTGATGAATCACCTAGGAGGTATTTTTTAAAGTGCAGATTCTTAAAAAGCTTGCGAGAACCATATTCCAAAATGGTGGTGAATTCTCCATGTTACAGAATTGCAGCACCAAAACCAAAACTCAGGCACCAGGCCCTGGACCTGGCAACCCTCCAGAGGCCCCGCCCCCAAGCTCGCAAGTGAGTGAGAACTGCCGCAACTCTCTCTAGACCCCCAGATTCAGCCCAGCTTGGCCCAGAGAGTGTTTTGTGGGAGGGCTTCCCTGCGTCCGTGGAACCCCTCCAGACCAAAACTCAGGCACCCAGGTGAAAGAGACCCTCTACCATGCCACAGGGACCCCTGCAACCTCCAGAGCCTCCACCCCCAAGCCCGCCAACTGACTAAGAACTACTGCGATCCCGGGACACCCAGATCCAGCCCAGCCCAGGCCTGGTGGGTGTGAAGTAGAGCTTCCAGCTTCCCTGCACCTGTGGGACTCCTCCAGACCAAAACTCAGGCACCGGCGAGAATGAGATAAGCTACCGCGCCCTTGAGACCCCTGCAACCCTCAGGAGCTGCTGCCCCCAAGCCCTCTGAGTGAATAGGAACTTCTGCGGCTCTCTAGATCCAGCCCATGTCCAGATCTGGCTAGTGTGTGGGAGAGCTTCTGTTCTCCCCGGTGCCCCCTGGGCCAGGGGCACAGCAGAGGGGCACCACAGGTTCACTTCCAAGGGCTGCAGCAAGAAGGGCCTGAGCACAGCAGCTACACTCAGGCCAGGCATAACTGGATAAACTCACACTTAATAGATCTGCCCCGAATTTCTATAGGTGCTAAGGTTATTACTGCAGCAAGGCTCTACACCAAAGGTCAGAGGTCAGTGCTGCACAAAATGACAAAGACAAGGACCAAAATGCAATCTCAGGCCTCAAACCCACCCATAATGAGTGCAGAGGACATTAGCTTAGCTGAAATGTATGAAGTAACAGCGTCAGAAGTAAACAAACAACAGCAGAAAGGTACAGAGGAACTCAGAGCAGAAATAGTTTCTGAAATAAAAAGAGAAATCTCTGAATTCGTAGCATCTGAAGTAAAGAATCAAATACACAAACATATGGAGGAAATCCAATTTCAAAAACCTCTGCAGTAAAAGAATTAATAACTACTTCTAAACAAGACATTGATAAAAAAAAGAAGAAGAAATTAGAAATATGCCCGTTTCCTTGGATGAGCAACACAGGAAAGAAATAGAACGCATGAAGCAGAGTCAAAGCCATGTAGCAGAACTTAAAATCTCAGTCACAAGTTTTAAAACCTTTTGAGTGAAAGCAAAGAGAGAGTTTTAGATCTTCAAGATGCCGGTGCAGCTACTGAAAAGATGAGAAAGTATGTCTTCAAAACAACTAGGATGTAGGAAAAAAATAATCCATCACCTGCAAGACGATGCAAAGATGAACAATGTGAGACTAACAGGCATCAATGAGAAAGATGGAGTCAATAGAAATGATACAAAAAGAATATGGGTAGAAATAATAGCAGAAAACTTCCCAAATATGAGGAAACAATCTGGTAACTGAAGTGCACAGAACACCAAATAACTTCAACTGAATTAAAAACACACTGAAACATATAATAGACAAGATCCCAGAAATCCAGCACAAGAATAATATACTGAAAGCTGCTAGACCAAGAAGCAGATCACATTCAAAAGAAAACCCATCAAAATTACATCTAACTTCTCTTCACAAACCACAAAGGCAAGGAGAGCATGGAGCAGAGTACTTTAAGTTCTCTATGAAAACAAATTTCAGCCCAGACTATTATATCCTGCAAAACTCTCTTTCAAGTTTGATGGAAAGTGAAATACTTCCATGACAAAGAACAACTAAAGAATTTCATGATGACAAAGCCAGTCCTACACAGACTACAGAAAGTTATTCCAGAGAGGGACCAAAATGATCAGAACTACATGAATGAGAACAGAGGGAACCCACTAAATAGGGTAAACAATTAAACACAGGACAAAAAGGAGTAAACAACAGCAGGTAAGTAACATGTCAATTATAAGTCAGCACATCTCGATTACAATCATCAATCTAAATGGACTCAACTCACCAATTAAAAGAAATGGACTGGTACAGTGGATTAGGAAATAAAATCCAACAATATACTTAACCCAAAAAGACATTCACAGGCTTAAAGTCAAAGGATGGAAAACAATACTACATACTCCAGTACCTCAGAAAGAAACAGGGGCAGCAATCTTGTTTTCAGACATTCTCAATTCAAACCAAGAGTGATCAAACAAAATAAAGAAGGCAAGTATATATTGCTTAGGGGAAAAACTCAGGAGGAAGAGTTAACAATCATAAATATCTATGCAACAAACACAGGAGCACTCAACTATAAAAGACAAATCTTAATGGACATGAAAAATCTCATATCCAGTACCACAACGTTAACAGAAGACCTTAACACCCTTATCTGAAAAAGATAGATCAACCAGACAAAAAATTAGCAAACAAGTAGCAGAACTGAACCAGAGCGTGGAACAAATGGATCTGGTGGACATATACAGAGTGTTCCACCCAACCACAGCTGAATACACATTTTTTTTTCAGCTGCACATGGGTTATTTTCTAAAATAGACCACATACTAGTCCATAGCTCATGCTTAAGAATATGCAAGAAAGCAGAAATTATCCCATGCATATTATCTGACCACAGTGCAATGAAACTAGAAATAAATGACAAAAGAAACCAGAAAAAAAAAATGCATGGAAATTAAACAACACCCTGCTCAGCAATTAATGGGTCACAGATGAAATCAAACAAGAAATTCAATAATATCTACACTTCAATGAAAATTCAACCACAACTTATCAGAATTTATGGGATGCGATGAAAGCAGTTCTCTGAGGGAAATCTATAGCTGCGAACTCACACATTAGGAATATAGAACGGGAACAAATAAACACACTAATGCTGCACCTCTAACATCTAGAAAAGGAAGAGCAAAGCAAACCCAGAGCCCAAAGTCAGGAAGAAATCATAAAGATTAGAGCAGAAATTAATTCATTTGAGATAAAGAAAACAGTTCAAAGAATCAATGAATCAAAAATCTGGTTCTTTGAAAGACTAAATAAAATTGATAGGCCCCTAGCTAACTTCATCAAAAAGAGGAAAGAAAAAATGAAAATACAATCAATAAGGAATGAAAAGGGCATAATCACCACAGACCCAGTGGAAATTCAGAAGATTATCAATAGCTACTGATTCCCAAACCAGGGAAACACACAACTAAAAAAGAGAACTACAGGCTAATCTCCCTCATGAACATAGATGCAAAAATCCTCAATAAAATCCTAGCAAATAGAATATAGCAAATCATCAAGATCATATACCATGACCAGGTAGGATTCATCCCAGTGATGCAACAATGGTTCAATATTCAAAAATCTATAAATATAATACCCTATATCAATAGAGCGAAATCTAAAAACCACATGATCATCTCAATTGATGAAGAGAAAGCTTTTGACAAAGCCCCACACTCATTCATGTTCAAAGTCTTACAGAAAGTTGGAAGGCTTCTACTTCAATTTGATAAAAGCCATCTATGACAACCCAATGGCTAATATAATTCTAAATGGGGAAAAACTAAAACCTTTTACTCTCAGATCTGGTACAACACAAGGATGTCCTCTATCACCCCTCCTATTCAATATAGTTTTGGAATCATTAGCTACAGCCACTAGAAAAGAGGGAGAAATAAAAGGAATAAGAATAGGTAAAGAAAAAGTTAAATTATCACTACTTGCAAATGACATGATACTTTACTTGGAAGACTCAAAAAACTCCACCAAGAAGCTACTAGAATTGATTCACAAATTCAGTAGGATAGCAGGATACAAAGCCAATACTCAAAAGACGATAGCATTCCTCTACACAGATAACAGACATACTGAGAGGGAAATTAGAAAAAGAATAACTTTTATAGTAGCACTGAGGAAAATGAAATGCCTTGGAATTAATCTAACTAAAGTAGTCAAAGATCTTTTCAAGGAAAATTACACTACTCTTTAAAAAGGAAATTGTAGAGGATTTCAGAAAATGGTAAGATATTCTCTGCTCCTGGATAGGAAGAACTAAAATCGTGAAGATGGCCGATATTCCCAAAATTGCTGTACAGATTTAATGCAATCTCTGTCCAACTGCCACCAACATACCTCCCAGACCTAGAAAAATAGTTCCTGAAATTTATTTGGAACAAGAAAAGACCTAGAATAACAAAGGCAATCCTGGCCTACAAGGACAAGCCAGGAGGCATCACAATTCCTGACTTGAAATTATACTACAAAGCTACTGTGTTAAAATCAACATAGTATTGGTAACAAAATAGACCTGAGGATCAATGGAAAAATTAGAAGATGCAGACGCCTCTTCAAACACACTCAGCCACCTGATCTTTGACAAAGGGGCCAAACATGCTTACTGGAAGAAAGACAGCCTCTATCACAAACAGTGCTGGAAAAACTGGCTCTCTACATGCTGAAAACGAAAACTTGACCCAGGTCTATCACTATGAACTAAGCTAAAGGCAAAATGGATTAAAGATCTAAACATTAAAACAGAAATGCTAAATCTCCTGGAACAGAAAGTAGGAGGAGCTCTTGAAGACACAGGAGTAAGCAAAGAGTTCATGAACAAAAATGAAGTCACACGGGAAACACTTGAAAGAATTAACAGCTAGGATCAACTCCTATTGAGAAGTTTTGCACATCAAAAGAAATTACCAACAAAGTGAAAAGACAGCCCACTAATTTCAAAAACATCTTAACTAATAAGCACTCAGACAAAGGTCCGCTCTCTAGAATTTATAAAGAACTAAAATACATCAGGGCACTTAAATTTAAAGACCCAATCCAGAAATGGGCATCTGAGATGAACACACTTCTCAGAGGAGAAAATTAAAGAAACAAATAAACATATGAAAAAATGTTTCACATCACTAGCCATCCACAAAATGCAAGGTAAAACAACACTGAGATATCATCTCACGCCAGAAAGAATGGCTATCATAAAGAAATCAACCAACAACAAATGTTGGAGAGGATGTGGAGAAAAGCGAACCCTTCTCCACTGCTGGTGGGAATGTAGACTGGGGCAACCATTATGGAAATTAGTGTAGAGACTCCTTAAGAAACTAGGACTGGAAATCCCATTCAATCCAGCTATGCCCCTACTGGGAATTTTCCCAGAGGAACTGAAAGCATCATATCATAGTGGTATATGTGTACCTATGTTTATAGCAGCACAATTTGTGATAGCCAAATCTTGGAAACAACCAAGATGCCTGTCCCATGAGGAATGGTTGAAAAAGGTGTGGTATTTTTTATACAGTGGAGTATTACTCAGCTATAAAGAATGATAAACCTGAAGCATTTATATTTAAGTGGATGCCACTTGAAGATACACTCATAAGTGAAATAAACCAGACCCTCATGTGCAAATATCATATAATCTCCCTAGTTTAAAGAATCAAAAGAAGAAATACAAATAGAAAGGTATAACACAATTAAAAGGAAAGCAAGAACTTGAGGATTAAATGAGGTGAGGATAAGGAAAAAAGCTAAGAAACAGAACAGGGACAAAGTCATACATTTGTAAGCACAAGATGAGCAAGGTGATGATCCTGAGAAACATCAGCAAGTTTCTGAAACTAGCAGTTACTTGGTAGGATTCTCAGCCTCACTATCAATATATGCTGATATCTGTGAACCAAGCAACTGCACTGAAGATAGCAATGTGTAATAGAAGGGTCACGCTTGGAATGCCTGTCATTCTTGTCTGCTAAATGCATACTTCTCATGACATACCCATTATTACCATACTGTCTCACAAGTAAAATTTTTTGATGGGTAATAAATGAAAAAAGAGAGACACAAGAAAAAAATGTCATGGGATGATCCTGCTACAATGCTGTATTTAGTTAGATTTCTAAATTTCTATGTAAAAATATGTCTATTCCCATTTTTTTAATTTTTGCCCTCATATTCTGTAAGAATTTAAAGTTCAATACATCAATACCTGAAGGAAAGAAAATGAAGTGCGATTCTTGTCCAATATAGTGTTGGAAGGCCAGAGACACGGCATTTCCTATACATTCTTTGATGGGGATATTGCCTCTGCCCCCCACGCTGAGTGAGCAGATAGTGCAGGGAAGCTACTCCTTGTGTATTTGGGGCCCGCCATGAAGCTCACTTCCTTAATGTAGAAAGAGAATAAGATGTAAAGGAAATGGAAAGCCCAAATTTCCTCCTCACAAGTGTAGGGTTGGTAGAATTAACAAGGGAGCTAAAGGAGTAAGATGCCCTTGAATCTCCCCTCTTTGGGTTAGAGGCCCAGAAATCAGTGGTGTACTGACAAGGAGCTGAGGGAATTTGAAAAGAAAGATTTCTATCCAGCTGGAATGAAAATATTTCTTATTCTACTTTTTTCCCAGTCTGAGTCCTTGGCTCCAAATCAAATTTGATGATGAAAATCAAATATAGGAAAAGTCTCAGCTATCTTTTCAAAGCTGTCTCCTGGTCTTGTGGATGGGACCAGAAGCTTCCCAGAGCTCCTGAAAAGTCATGAGAAGGCTCAAGAACAGATCACAGCCCTAGCTGGACTGCAGGGGCAGCCATGGCAGAGCAAGAGCCAACGCAGGCACCATGGCAGCGGGGAAACCCTGTGGGTGCTAAGAGCCCAGAGTACGGGTACACAGCCAAAGACCCATAAGCACCCCTCCAAGTGAATTGGTTGGCCTTGAACTTCTCCAGGCCAGATTAGCCCCTCTGCCGCAGGGTAGTTCCAAAACTCCCTTTACAGTCCATGCATCCCATTTCCACATACCACGGGCAAATCACATAAGCCACATCCTCTAAGGCCTCCACGACCACTTTATTAGGTACCACAGACAGAGACAGAAAGAGGGTGGAATTTTTTTAAATTCAAATGAAAATAAGCACAAGCCTATAAAGATTATTTAAATTTCTGGCCTTGACACACTAAATCTGAGTTGAACTAAGATTTCAGGTTTATTGCATCTAACTACTCAACTATGCAAAGATATTAACTGCCTCTAAGAATCAATTTCTTCCAATCTAAGTCACCTTTCCCATTTCATGGTGCATCAAACAACCTTAAGTTCTCTTTCCTATTCCTCAAATAATTTTGTATGTATTCCCTAATATACTGAGGAATGTCCTGAAAGGAAATACCCCCTAGAAATAATGCATTAAATGATAAATTAATATCATCTCTGTGCTTCCTGTAACCTTCTGCTGGTGAGAAGGAACACAGAGGTACTGTCCCACAACCACGCCCGCACCCTCGGTTCTGGAGGCCCAAACACACATCTTGGATTCCACATGGGATTCACCAAAAGAATTTATAACACCCTCCTCAATTCATAGCAAAAAGATAAATACTAATTACCCTAAAACATACACACACAAACACTACAGCACCACATACACACACACACTGCATACGCACACTACACACATACACACACACACTATATCCTGAATCATGAAATGACAGCCATGGCTCTTACCCAACAGCACCTCAGAGCGTGGAGAGGGCTTCCCAGAAACTCTCTGACGCTTCTCTTGGTGAGAGATGTGTCCTTTCCCATTTCCCCTGCAACCACATTACCACCCCCAAAGGAATCAGAACCCCAGAGAGCCACTGGGGCTGGTGGGCAAGCACTTATCTTTCAAGTTGCTCGGAACAGAATAATGATATCGATAGTAATACTGAGTTGCACTTTGTGCTGGGGATAAGAGCTGCTGTGTCTCCCACCCACAGCTAATGCTTTGCAACATGCTGTGGTAGGCACGAAGTCTTTTATAAAAATTACTGGAAAAAGATATGATAGTTTGGGTAAGCCCCTAAGCAAAGACAAAAAACCCTATTGGTGTTTAGGAATAAAAGCAAAAAGCTGCCACATCAGATGTGGAGTACACAGAGAGTGTCTACCCAGAATGGCTACACAAATCACAAAAAGTGTGGTCTCTGGACCACAATTATAAGGAACAATTACCAGCCCACTCGTGGTAAAGATGCATCTCTTGTACTTTGCTCGTATAGTTAACTATTCCTGTTTCTCATTACAGAATTTTCATCAAAAACTTTCATCATATTCATAAAAATTGAGTAAATTCTTTATATCCAAACAGGATCTGGGAAAAATTGCAATGCCCTCGCCAGGAGGACTCAGGCACCCCACCCCCCACCCCCGGAAACCATCGCCTCGTGCGCCACCTGCTGCGGATCGTGTGATACTGCACCCCCTGCCTCCGGTGACGAGCCCATTCTTAAAAACTGGACTCTTCTTTCAGAACACGTTGGAAAGCATCTGAATAAGACAGAGCTGACCAAAAGTCAAAGGAGTGCACACCGGGCACCCTGGGTATAGACAGCAGTCTCCTCCTGCAAGACCTGCAAAACGTTAGAGCTGCTCGCTGGACTCCCCAGTTGTCCTCCTGGACTTTCTAAATCACATTCATCCATTAAGGTCCAGATCAAATTTTGCTTTCCTAGGAAAGCCTTGCTTGGCCACTCAACCCTTCATTGATCTCCCCTTGCATTGAAACTTCTTGAGCACGTATCGATTGTTCCATAATTGCTGTATTTAATCATGCACTGTCTTGTATTTCTTAAGTTGTTTCTTTAATACAAGGGCATTTTCCAGAAAGAATTGAAGATCTCACTTCCAAAGGGCTTCTCAATAAAGAATTAGATTCTATAATTTTAATAATCACAGTGTTATTACAGTTGCAATGATACAGTTCTTTGCTGGAGGCTGCCCGAGTCCTGATCGGACCAGGACAGTTGTCCCCTGGCATACTGAACCCGGGCAACTGCCTCCCGCTGCTCCCAGACAGCTCATTAGCTTCCGGAACATTCCACTCGGACACCTTGCTCCTTACCCCGCACTCCAGGCGCCAGCCTGCTCTCCTGGTTTGCACCAGGGCAATTGCCTCTTCCTCAGTTCAACTCTGTAGTTTAGAGCTGTTTCAGCCTGCCCGGATTATACTTGTCATTAGTAGATATTATTCCGAGGGTAGGCAGCTCTCAGTTTCAGTTCCAACATTGACAACCTTGGTTCACCTGGTCTCTGGAAGCCATTTGACGGTTCTCTTCTGCCCCCTCCTGGTCATCTGTGAAATACGCGAGCTCTGAGAAAGCCTGCTGCCTGTGGACTTGCTGCGCCCAGAGAAAAATCGCCCCTTAATACCGCATAAGAAACGTTTCCAAGTTCAGTTAGTTTTATTACGAGTTGCTTGCTCATTTCTCAGCACAATCACCTAAGCCTGCCTTCATTAAATACTAGTAGATCTAAAAGACTCCGAAAGAGTCGCACATCTATAGCAAACAGCAGACTCACCAGCTACTACACATCTTACAAGTGACAGAAAATGGACGTCTATGGACAGCACAAAAACGTTGGACAGGTCCTTATAATTCTCTCTTTTCAATTCTTCCTCCATAAAATAAAGGATAAATTCTGGTGGTATGTCGTAGTAATTCACAAAGATCAGCTTATATAATTCATGTCTAGTAAGCTTGCTAAAGATTCCTGACTGTCACCCCTAGGGACTTTCATTTTTCAGGCGAGGCACACTCCCAGTAGTTCCCGTGCAAGTGCTCTGTGAGAAACACTAGTCTCCTGGCCGTCCTCTATGATATCTTTGCATTCCTCTATTCAGCCAAAAGCAATACTCTAGAGTTTAGAAATACAATACAGTTTATCAAGGACCTGGGCAAACACAAGCTTCTACAAATAAGCACTTTTATAAGCTCAATAATCATGAAAGATTTTCCCTACTTACCAAGTGCTGATTGCAGTGCCCCAAATATGCCTAACGCCAGCATCCAAGCTTAGAGTGTTGTAATTTAATAACACTCTCTTCTGTAATTTAGCGCACAAGACCTTGCAGCACAGAGATGATAAATAACTGAGTCAGCAAGTGTTTTAACACCCAAGGGACAAGTAACTACTGTTTAGAATGCACTGTGGTGTCCTTCATCATGCCTGGAGACAAAAACTTCCAGAGGTTATTTTTAAACCACTATTTGCTCTACCAAACGAAGATTTAGCCAAACTTAACTTTCTAGTGATGTTTAACCAAAACAATAAAGAGGTATTTGGGCAAACTTCCACCACCACTGAAACTATACTCTGCATTTCCAGGGTGCTTCTGGGCAGCTGCGCTCCTCAAACTTTAATACACATCGAGATTGATGGGCTCTTGTTAGAATGCAGATTCTATTTCAGCAGGTCTCGGGTGAGAACTGAGATTCTGTGTTTTTGACAAGTTCCTGGGAAAACCTGAACAAACAGCCTAGCTTGCTTTTAGTTACTTGCTTTTACCATGACTTGAGGGGCCGCCTAGCTAAGCGATACGCTCACGTTAGCATTGCTACAGGTAACAGCCCTCGTGCGTGAGTCACAATGGCAATGGTTGTCCAAGAAGCTTATCAGGACCTCAGGGGTGGCTTAGACCTTCTTGATGTCAGACAGTCAAATCCCCACCTCGCAGCCTACATTTACCCCACCAGTTTCCGACCATGCGCCCCAAGGGAGAGCCGTGAGATTTGACTTAGCCTTGTAACCACCAATCGCTGCATTTCTCCCCCCAGCACCTTTCCCGTGCCTCAGCCCACCTTGCATCTTTATGTCACAAATTCCCCTAAAGCCTAACCTGAGGGAGGCAGATCTGAAGCTGCCTCTCCTGCCTCTACATGGTTAACAAAATTCTTTGTCTTTTGCAAAACTCAACATTTCAGTGACCAGCATTCTTCTGCATGCAGACAAAATGGATCTGGTCCAGTAACAGTAGCTGGTCCCAAGTCTTCAAGACTGCTAGTTATACTTTGAGCGCCAAGGGTTTCCTTGCTTTCTGCTCCAAACAAAGGCCGCTGGCCTCACAGTCCTGATGCCACCCCTTATTGACCATCTGACAAGTTGTACTTGAAACTCAGCTTTTTCATGGATAAAACACTCCTTCCCTCAGAGGGTGAGCATGAGAATTAAAGGAATAATGGCTGGGAAGCATTTGGCAGGTGAAAACCTGCTCCTCCCATCCTTCTGGGTCACTTACTACCCTGGGCGTACAGTTGCCCTGTCTATGACCATCTTTCCTTCAGAAGACGACAGTGTGACAGAGGCAGAGAGAAACACACTGAGGATGTCAAACGGTGGCATTGAAGGTGGAGGAAGTGGCCCCAACCAAGGAGCAATGCAGCTATAGAAGCTGAAGCAAACAAGGAGGCAGACCCCCCCCCCTTTGAGTCTCCAAAGACAGTGGAGTCCAGCTTTTATGCACTTGAGCTACCTTGGAAGTGCAGCCTCTGTCCCTGAGAGATAATTATACAGATAATGCTTCAGCCTTAAATCAGCACTGTATCTTTCTTGTTTCATTTGAACCCCACCATGATTTTCCCTTTTCACTCAACCACAAGAAGCAAATCCTGAAAGGACAGTGGCCCTGCCCATCTTGTCACCTGGTGCATGTCCACCGGGTGAAACAGTGCCTGACACAGTAGATCTTCAGTAGGTGTACTCCTGAGTGAACAGGTGACAGCCACCTCATCACCCTGTGATTTAAGGGTCTGAGTGCAGTTCTCTGTGCTCTGCACTGTTCTTTTTGAATCAAAAGCCTCTCTGTAGATGCAAGTGGATTCTGAGAGGAATTCTGTAATGAAGGGATGCAGGGCGAAGCATCGCTGACTCTACTGATGGAAGCTGCAAAGGAAATAAACATAAGCTCCAGATTCAAAAGGCAGCAAGTCATTACTGGAACAGGAAAAAGAGAAACATTTGTTGATCACAGATACAGACTCGCTCTGCGAATCTACATGACCTGCTGAAGGTGGAAAAATAAAGGATTCTTCTTTAGGTTTACATAATCGAGGCTTCTGCTATATAAGTGGCTCCTTGCAGTGTGCTCCCGGGAATGCTGACAACACCTAACAGGAAACGTTGGAAACGCACACTCTCTACTTTGCCCCAGACTTACTGACTCAGAACTCTGCGGTAGAGCTGGAGTTTTGTAAGCCGTTAAGAGGCTTCTGTGCACACTGTGGTTTGAGGACATGGTACTGTACCACACTGCTCTCAGTGTCTTCAAATCTGCACCTAGGGATGCTGAAATAGTGAAGTCATAGGATCTACTAGTTACCCTCGAAAATGTAAAACTTGCATGGTATACAAAGTTAGGAGAGCAGAGAGAAAAGGTTAATAATTTTCATGGGATGAAAATTCAATATTAAGTCCAAAATGAAGCTCTTGACCGCCCCTGCTCCCAAGGGTACAGTTCACGCCCACAATCGCCATCCATGCCCTCCACTCCCATGGACAACAGAGCACAGGCAGAAGAGACCCCTCGAGGCCTAACCAGGCTGCCAGGACCGGGCAACACCCGCGAACAGAAGGAATCCTCAGAAGGAGAAGGCAAGCAATGCTATCTTGGGAAGGGAAAGAATAGCTTTATATTTACTATTTTATAAAAGGAAACCAGTGAAAAGTGAAGTGCTAGTAACAGCTGAGACATATGACGTAATCTGAATGTCTGGACTCCCCCACAGGTTCACATATTAGAACTGACTCCTCCTTGAGGTCTGGAATTAAGAGGTAGGATATTCAGGCGGTAATCAGGTTTCAAGATTGAAGACCCAGTGAATGAAATGAGTGCTTAACAGAACTTGAGCAATCTCAAGCATGATTTTAGCATTACACATCACTGTCCTTGATGGAATTGCTTAGTTCACAGATATCAGCATATAGAGTTAGTCAGGGTGAGAATTCTACCCATTCACTGCTATTTTCAAAATCCTGATGGAAATTCTTGGGACCATTGTCTTAACCATCTTGTTTATAGATAGGACAGATATACAGCTACTTTCTCTTAGTTCACTGAGAAGAAAGCTTTGTACTAATAGTGTTCAGACATGATATTGTCTACATCTTGTCTTCTGAACAACTATTGTGGAGACAACATGCAATGTATTAATTATTGTAACTATCCTACTAACCTGTTTTGAAACTGTTTCACTGCTATTTTACCTTTTTTCTCACTAAAATGAATAAAAAAGAAAAAGAAATTAATGTTTGACAGAAATAAAGCTCTTGTAAATAAAGAGGGGGCCAGGGTTGAAGGGGGGCAAGGGACTGGGAGAAGAGAAGGGGCGAGGTGTGCGTGCAGAGAGGCACGAGCTCCCCGGATTGGACATGATCATCGTGGGAGTCTAAAATGTGCCGATGAAAAAGGTAAACAGAGAGCGTGCTGGTGCCTGGTGTGGGGAGGAGGCGCCACTGCGAGGAGCAGACTGGTCAGACGCCAGACCCGCTGACTCCTTGGCCTTGAGTTCCAGCCTCTAGAACAGCAAGCGCCGACATTTTTATTGTTAGTTCCATAGTCCGTGGTACTTTGCCATAGCAGCCAGACCGAAACGATGCTGGGACATGGGAGGAAAATTAAAGAGAGCGTCGCATCTAGGGGGTGAAGTTTGGGGTCTTTGTTAAAATATTCCTGTTTGCAAAGTTAAAAGGAGTAGAGAATAGATGAAATAAGATTGCAAGACACAGACAGATGTTCCAGTAGAAGAGCAGCACATTTTAATTCTTTGTATTTCGGGGGTTTTATCAGCCTTGAAATTTTTCACAATAGGGTTTAATAGAGATATAAAGAGAGATTATAGTAGACAAAGTACAGGCTGTAGTCAGTGTATGTGCCATACACATTGAGAGAGAGCGAGACAGGGACAGAGAGAGAACTACATACAGTTGTGGAGCACAAATGAGAGTTAAGAAAAAGCATGTTAACACTTCATTTACTGAAACAAAGAAAAAGGTCGGAAGCTGCAGGAACCTCCTGGGCACCTGCCCCGTGGCTGCCCCGTGGCCGCCCCGTGGCTACCCGTGGCCTTCGTCTTAGGGCACTGGCTGCACTCAGTCCACCTTTAGGCTCCAGAATGCAAACAAGACAGCTCATCTCTCCTAGAAAAGAAAAATCCCCGTGTTCTCACATTTAACATTACCGAAAATGAGAGAAAAGACTGGATACTGAGGATTGAACCCAAAGTCTATGCACTGAACTATACCTCTAGCCCCTTTAATTTTTTTTCTTTTATTTGAGTCAGGGTCTCACTAAATTGCTAAGCTACTCGGGATGCATTGGAACTTGCAATCCTCCTACCTCAGCCTCCTAGAGTGCTGGGCTTGCAGGTATGTGCCAATACACCAGCAGTCAGGAGATTTTTAAGTGAGATATTCTTATCCTGAGTCATTATTCATTATTTATGTGAACTTCAAATTTAACTTGGCAACCTATATTTCTGCTTACCAAATCTGGCATCCCTGTCAATATTCTAGGGGGCTGGGGAGATGGCTCAGTGAAATAAGCACTTCCCTGGCAAGCGCAAGGGCCTGAGTTCAATCCCCAGTTCTACAAAAAAAAAAATCAGAAACACCTATCAATATTCTATTACCCATCCAAATCTGAAGCCACCATCATAGGTCGATCCAAGTTTATTCTCTGCCTCAGTCTGAGTGGCCTCTTTCTTTTCTGCTCCTCTCTCTCTCTCTCTTTCTCTCTCTCTCTCTCTCTCTCTCTCTCTCTCTCTCTCTCTCTCTCTCTCTCTCTCCTTTCCCTTCCCAAAATATTTGCACCCTCCTTTTCTCTCACAATGTCAATATTTTATGACTAATTTCCTCCATACTAAATTCACTTAATTAACTCAAATCAAAGAAACCCTCTTTTAAAACGTAATTGGTGAGACAGACCTAGATTCAAAACAAATGCGTTAGCAGCTCCCTGGTGTTGGCATTTCTCGGTACCTGCACTTCCTTCCACACTAAGAACCCAGCTGGAGGGAGAAAGTGAAAGTAAAGCAACCAGCTTCAGCCTGGGGCTGAATCCCCCCAACTCCTGTGGAGAGCAGGATATTTTTAGTTTAGCCACTTATGCTTGAGGAGGGAATCTAGATAATTAGTCAGTTTTTAAAAAGACAGGGAATTTTTATTTTGTAGAAGAGAAGCTAAAAAAAGAAAGAAAGAAAGAAAGAAAGAAAGAAAGAAAGAAAGAAAGAAAGAAAGAAAGAAAGAAAGAAAGAAAAGATCCTGTAGGAAAACCAAGAGTAGGGGATCCTAATGCACATGGCCCTTTGCTAGCCTTTTATAAAACCCAAAATTTTCACACCTGTTCTCATTAGTCCTCAGCCCTTGGAGCTCAGGGCTTGTTAGCAGAGACTCACAGAGAGGAACGAGCTCTGAGCTCCGTGGGGCAGCTGCAGCTGGGTGAGTGTCCTGCAAGCGCCCCTCTGTGCCCTGGACCCTGCCGAGGGGATGGAGCCTTGGAGAGGCTCCCCACCCTTCGTAGCCACCAGGGCCCTCCTCCGCCATGTGCTGCCACCGTCCTGTTCTATAGCACCACAAGCCCAAAGCAACAGAACCAGCCAATTCGGGAACCGTGAGCCCGGACAGCCCTCCCCCGGCCCGTAAGTCGCTTATTGGAGTTTCCCACAGTGACGGAGAGCTGACTGCCTCAAGGCTGAGCTCTGTTGTGAGGGTCTGGAGTGTAAAAACCCTGGAATTTGGGTTGAATAAGCGTAGGATCCAGGCCACCCTGACTCTCGGACCACTGGAGCAGTGCGCTGTCTGAAGGCAGCAGTCCTGAATCTTCTGCTTTCAGGCCACAGAAAACGTAATTCCCAGGGAATTTACTGGGCCTCAAACTAAAGAGTTGGGGCACTGTCTGGCTTTACAAGTGACTCGCTACAGCACCTGGGGCAGAGACCTGGGCTGGTCGTGAGCCCACCCCTGCAGGGGTTGCCTCCTGCGAGACGTATTGGATTCAGGGACACTGGGGTACCAGGGGCTAAGCCATGTGAAGCTAAACTGTCAGGAGCTCCAACGCTGACACCAAGGAACAAATAGAAATGATACACTGCCGAAGGCTGATGGTCTCGGAATGAGGTCAAGGTGAGGATCGGAACCGGGGCCTGCACCTGCTGAGGTGGAAAACCCACAGGCACTGAGGGCCGAGGTGAGGGGACCACCTGGGCCCAGCAGTTTGAGCCCAGCCTGAGCAGCAGAATGAGACCCCACCTTGAAAAGAGGAGAGAGGGCTGGCGAGACAGCTCAGTGGACGCAGCACCTGCTTAGGCAAGCTCAGGGGCCGGGGTTCAATCCTGGGTAACCCACGCAGCGCTGGCCCCGCCCCCAGACACACTGAGGGGCTCCCCAGTCCGGGCCAGTGGTGCACGCCTGTAATCCCTGCAATATGGAGGCTGAGTCTGAGCTACATAATGAGACCCTGTACCAAATACATAAAATAATAATAATAAATAAAAGGCGAGAGAGTACCCTGAGGAAAAGGAGAGGGAGGAGAGCAGGAAAAGTAAAAGAAGAGCCAGACAAGAAAGAGAACAATAGAAAGAAAGAAAGGGAGGGGGAGGGGAGCAAGGGAAGAGAGGACAGGAGGAAGGAGGGTTGCCCTGGGGAGAGGTCTCTGGATGCGGGACAGGAGCACCGTCTGCATCCCTTTGGGTCCTTGCCTCCACTCCAGTGAAGCATGAGGAAGTGTTGCTCTTAGCAAGAAATGGGGAGTGAAGACTGGTGTGGCACACAGGAAGGAAGAAAGTTTACAGTGTGGCAAATACAGGTAAAGCAGAAGGGAAGCTATCTTTGTAGCAGGGTGGTGCTAAAAGGTGGGGATTCCCAGTGAGTATGGGACACCCACACTTATAGGAGCAAGCAGTTTAGCTGATTGGTGTGGTTTGGGCCAATCAGAATGCCAGTCTTCGTTTCTCAGAATAGAACAAAGTCATCTGGGGACTTTCTTAGCGTGCAGTAAGTGTGAATAACATTTTTTAAATTTTATTGTTTGTTTTGTTTTCTATTGTTTTTTGGGACAGGGTCTTGCTGTGTAGTTCAAGCTGTCGTGAAAGTCACGGTGCAGCCCAGGCTGCTCTTAAACTCAAGGTGACTCTCCTGCCCCATCTGCCAGTGCTGGGACTGCAGACGTGCGCCATCCACTTGGCTAGCCCTTTCGTGAAGGCTGGAGTCGGTACATTCTTTTCTAGCACATGGTGTAGGGTAACCATGGGACGACCTTACAGCCACAGATAAGGATGTGATTTACACTGTTAGCCATCCATGTTTTGTCCTAGGTTTTTGTTTATGTCCCTCTAATCTGTCCCTATAGAAGAAAGGAAAGAAGAAAGGAAGGAAGGAGGGAGGGAGGGAGGGAGGGAGGAAGGAAGGAATGAATGAAGGAAGGAAGGAAGGAGGGAAGGAAGGAAGGAAGGGAGGGAGGGAAATCAGGGCTGGAGAAGATGGTAGCAACAGCTCAAAATAAAGGCTAGAGGAAGAGGAGGCTGCATCAAGCAAGGTGCCAGGGTTGGTCACGTGAGGAAGAGGGGGGCAGGTTAAAACTCTGGCGGGATCTGTGGTTCCTCGAACTGTAACCTAACATGCACGAACACCTCCTGCAGAGCTTTGTAAGAGCAGACTCCCAGGCCCCACCCCCGCAGCGCCGGACTCAGTCCATCTACTTGGGGCCAACCTGGTAAGCTGCATTTGTAACCAGCCCACTGCTGCTGAACCCACTGCTGCTGGTGCACTTTGAGAAGCACTGAGCTAGCTGCTAGTGGGACTCGGAGAGCCAGGGCTGTGCAGGCTGTGGGACCAAGCCAGCCCCTGCAGGAGAAGGGATAGAGGAGCTGCCTTTGGGCAGAGAGCCTCTCCGGCCTCCTGACTCCAACAAGACATCTGCCTGCCATTTCTTAGCCTCCACTCTGCTCTGTGCATCACTATTTTCACCGCAGAAAAATGAACCCATTATGAAGGAAGAATCCCTGTCTATTCTAGGACAGCGACAGGCCCTGTCAACACAATATTTAATTCTGACTGCAAACTTAACAGTGGGAAAACTATTACTACCCCTAATGTACATACAAAGTAAACTCAGTGCTCAAAGAAGTTAGTTAACCAGCTGCAAATCATTTCAGGGAGCTGAAATGCACTGTAAAAGTCTTCCTAATTGTATCACAGTGAAGAAGGTACTGTCCTTTCACAGCAGGAAACCCAATGTGCACCAGAATAAAACCAAGTGCATCGAGTGCTACACAATGACTTTTAGGTGTCATTTCTTCCCAAAGAAAGATTAAAAAGAAGAAAAACAAAGAAAGATGGGACAGACTCGTGCCTTGCTTAATGAAAATTGGGATGCCGTTCTTTTTCTTTCTTTTTAAAGAGAAAGTAATTGTGAGTCTGATTTTTCTCTAAGAGCCCCTGCTAAATAGCAACCTTCAAAATACTGTATATCAAATAGAAGTCAGGAGAGATCTGCAAGGTGTGGTGGTGCGTTTGCAACCTCAGCACTGGACAGGCTGAGGCAGGAGGATCACTGTGAGTTGAGCCAAGCCTGAACTCACCACCGCATACAGTGAGCTCAGGGATGGCCTGAACTGCATAGGGAAACCCTGTCTCAGAAGAAGAGCAAAAGAAGTTAGAAGAAATCTGCATGTGCGTCATTTCCTTTCCATCGTAGGTCCAAGTGGCCCATCTGTATCTTATTAATTTGTAACCCTGACCCAAGGAATAAAGGCTGTGGGCTCTGCTGAATGGTAGATCAATTACAGCTAGAAAGCTAGCAATCGCAGAAATTACCCACACGTATTGATTCATACAATAAACAGCATGTAGCACTTAAGTGTCATTGCTTAGAAAAAGTATCAGACTATCTAATGTCATGAGTGGGGTATATTGTTGAATTTTATTTGATCTTGGTTTTTGTCTTTTTTAACATACATGTCAAAATGAGCACTGTTTTGTTTCTGCTATTTTTTCAAACGGAGTCTCACAATGACCTTATGAGCCTCCTGCTTCAGCCCCCTGACTGCTGTGCTGACAAGCATGCACCATCACTCCCAGCACACGCTATTACATTTTAAAAATATATTTATTAGCATGTTAAAGTGCTTTACTTAGGCTGATGTCTTAGTTTGGGTTCCCACCAAACCAGACAGGAAGTCAAGATTTTTTTTGCAGTACCTGGGATTGAACTCAGGACCCTGCGCTTACCAGGCAAACATTTATTCTACTGAGATATCTCCTCAGCCCCAGGAAGTGAAGAATTTGAGCACAAGCTCATGTGAGAGGTAACCATAGGACATGGTGGTAGAGGAGAGGGGAAGCAGAACAGAAAAGGGGAGGCAGCTAGTAAAGGTTGAGCTACGCAAGTCAGTACCATGGAAAATAAACTGAATTCCAATGGAGTGTTCTGGAAGCTGTAGCAGCTCAAAATTACCTCACAAAATAAAGAACCTTAGGGATTTAAATAGCGGCTTCTGCCAGTCACTGTCTCAGGGCAGCTCCAACAGGCGGTTTGTTTTCTGGCACCTCCACATTGTCTTACAAAAAACCTTGGGTGAGAAAATTCACAAGCTGAAAACTTGATATCAGGCAAGAATGAACGACCATGAAAAAGGCTGTGGGGGAAACTGGCCAAGCAATGAAAGCCTCTGCAATCCTGAGCACCAGAATGTGAGCTTGAGGTGGAAGCCTTTTATTTATATATTTATTTTCAGAGAATGTGATGCAAGGGAGTGATGGCAAGAAATGAGGCAGAAAAAGTGGCACCAGATGGAGGGAGAGGCGCCACGCTGGGGTCACGTGAGTGCAGGGTCACGTGAGTGCAGGGTCACGTGAGTGCAAGGTCACGTGAGTGCAGGGTCACGTGAGTGCAGGGCAGCTGACTGCTTCTCACAAAGCTACCTCTCCAGGGCGTTACTGTGGAGGACCACCTGGGCGACTCTCCTTGAAAGAGCAGTAGTTGTCTCCATTTTGGCTGAGCCTGACCCTATTTCAGTGTACAGATCTGGCCGGGACTTCTCCGTATCCCTTCAATTGGGTTTAAGCAACACATATTGATCTAGTGGAGGAGCTGGTGGCAGTGTCTGAAGATGGCATGCATATTTGCCTAATAACCCACACCTGCTGCTCTTTAGTATGTGCCAGGTAGAGACAGGACGAAGAGAACGCTCCACACTGTCGGCAGGGACGGAGCCTCGAGATAGAGGCTATGAACTCCTGGGGCTTGAAAGATTCCACATCAGAGCTAAAGCACCAGACCCCAAACGTTACATACTATTTCAACACTATAATGCAAATATTTTTCTACATATCCTTCTCTCTGCATATGACAGAAAATGCAGGCTTCCTGCCTAGCTCAGCTCTCAGTACTCGCCTACTTCCTGCAATTCTCAGTCTTTTATCCTCAAGCCACTCCTACTTCATGACTGAATAAAACCTGGGTTCAGACCTGGGTTGAGGCCTTTGTTCCGTATAACCATCACCATGGCTGGACTTAGGACCCCTAGGCTCCCCATAACCCTAAATATGCCTTAGTGTCTTTATTCTTTACTATGGGTTGCACAGGAAGTGGAAGATTGGAATTAACTTGATGGGATTCCAGTGATGTATTTTGGGATTACAAAATACTTCTTGGACCTAGATGAAGATCAGGAGGGGCTCCCTACAGGTTGTGAATGACTATATCCCAGGACAGCCTGTCCCAAGGAGAAGCATTTGCCCTGGGCTTCTGAATCTCACTGGTGAAAAGCTTACAAACAGCAAGAACTCCTTCCTCACCACTTCCAGACTCCAAGGGCCACATGTTCTCTCACCTGACAGCAAGAAAGCCAGGAGTGGAAGTGGAAGACACCCAGTGTGGACTGGAGGTGGGAACTGTGGTTTTCCACCTGTCTGAAGCCGATGAAAACCACACACAATTGGTTACCTCAAAGCAACCAAGGTAGAAAAGAGCCAAAAGCCTCAAAAATAGTCCTGGCCGAAGGATCTAAGGCACTGCCCAAGATGTGCTTAAATATTTACTGTAAGTTTTGTTTAATAAAAACTGCAGTACACCATGTGATCACTGACAAAACAGAGAAAAGATGAATTGGCAAAGTCGGATTTGCCATGTAATTTACTTACTATTTTTAGATGACAAATTCTGTATATTTTTTTTATTTTGAAATATATGCACACTGTGAAACAGCTAACCCAAGATAATTTGCATATATGTCCCCTGCCAGGCTGTGTGTGTGTGTGTGTGTGTGTGTGTATGTACAAACTTGATTCTCTTAGCAATGTCCAAGTTTATATTTTACTAATTTCAGGCATCTTGATGTACAACAGATGCCCTGAACTCATCTCTCCTATAAAACTGAAATTTTGTAACCTTTGACCAACAGCTCCATAAAACCCACTGCCTATTCTATCTAGCCTTGGCTTTTGGCCACGTCACGTATACTTTTTAGGTCATAGATGGCGCCCACACAGAGGTCCAGCCTTCACTGCTGCTTGAACTTACTACAGACACTTTTCCTGCTCTGTGACTTGCAAAAAACTAGTAGTACTGTGGCTTGTTGTGATCTGGTAAACATACTCATAAAGCATGGCCAAATAAACACATTGCCACCAAAACCCAAATGTGTCCACCCAGGATACGCCTCGAGCTACAGTAAGGCAGACATCACTTGAAGTTATTTCCAGACATGTCCCAGACACTGGGCCCCCAAAAGTTTTACCAGCCTAACAGGTCCTTAAATTGTCTGGGTGTTTACCTTCTCCCCCTAGGATACAGTGAGAAGGGCGTGCTGAGAGGGCCACTGAGACTGGGCGTGGGGGTGCACGCCTGTAATCCCAGCTCTTGGGGGGTTGTACACAGGTGCATCACTATGAGTGCAGCCTAGTAGGGAGACCCTGAGCACCCTGTGGACCCTTGTCTAAAAATTAAAAAAAACATTGTATGTAGTGAATTGGTAAAATTTTAAAACTTTGTTAGAGTAAAACACGCATCGCCATTAGTGCCCTTCCCTCTGAACACTTGCCCCATTGCTCTTGCCACTTTCTGAAGCAGTCCTAGAAGGGCTATGTCATGAACGTTTTACAAGGTATAATAAAAACCACAGAGAATGCCACTGCTGGGTCCCACCTGCCAGACAGCCAGGCCCACAAAAACGTGACGGTGTGTCCTAACCTGCTCTCTTCACCACGGCGCTGTGGGGCTTCGGACTTTCCCACACTCAAGACGACCGTGCAAGGTAAGCATTGAGGTACCCATGACAGCGCGACTAGAGACACTCGCGAGGCAGGGCCCCAGAATGCTTCAGAAAGTAGCGAGAATGAAGGAATCAGTATGTGTGAAGAAGAGGGGATTTGAGAGAGCTAACAGCGCTGTGCTTCTTTTATAATACATTTGTATAGTTTGGGGTTCTTTATTTTATTTTGATAATTTTTTTAACATACACTGCCTCAGCCTTATTTAGATATAAAATATAAGAAAATAATTAAAATATTGTTGGTCTGAGGTGGAACTACTCCCTTGAACGATGTCATCTTGCTGTAGGGCTTGAATTTAGTGAGATGGGGCACCAAGGCCCTTTTCCAAGGAAGTAGCACTTTTGACACTTGTACTGACCCAGCAGGTTTGTACCCAAAGGCTGAGTGCAGAACATGACTAAGCTGCACCCTTCCTACAATCAGTGACTTGGTAAAATTTTAAAACTTTGTTACAGCAAAAAACACATCACCATTAGTGCCCTTCCCTCCGAACACACTAACATTTTGTGGTCTGGTTGAATGACTCACGTTGCATCAGAACTGCACATGTGGGTACAGAGGCCAATATCACTGCATTGCGAACGTTCCCACCTAGACACCTTGGGAGGAGTTCTTTTATATTCCCCCTTGGTGCTCTGCTCGGCCCCCATCTTATTTTGGGTCAAAGACTATCACCCTAGTGGAGATGTGTGTTTTCTATAGCATATTACATGTGCCGCCATTTTCTTTTGACCATCATCTTAGTGAGGCTGGAGACAAAATACATAACCAAGGAGGACAGGCAAGCCAGGATCAAACAAGTTCCCCAAATCAGGAGTGCAATGCTTGTGAGAGTTTTGAATCCCATGAACGTTGCAAGCCATCCCCCTACAGTTCCTAGGGTCCCAGCCTTTCCACATCTGGGCTGGAACACGAGGAATTTTCTTCATTTCATCTGTAATCTCCTCTATGATCTTTTGCTCACCGTCCATTTGTAGGCAACAGTTGCTTAGGCTACACTTTCCACAAACCCCTCCGTCAGAAGTTAGCAGATGACCTAAGGCCAAGTGACTTTGCTAGACAGCGGAGCACATTTGGGTCTGCTGTTTGGCCAACAAGTTAAAAGTTTTGGCAGTTTCAGTTGTTATAATTTCCACTAATGCTTGCAGTTTAATTATGTAGTTTTGCCTATAAATGGGGGTGCAGTAGGCCCAGGATCCATCCTCTGCCCAGGTGGCAGGACCATAACAATGAAACATGCATTCAGGGGCTATTTGTTTTCTCTCCAATTGTCACTTTGCAGTCATGTCATTTTCTGTGGGCCCTCTGTCCCCACACATCGCACCCCCAGATGTTCTGCCCTGGCCAGCAAGTGGGGTAGGTGGTCCGTAATACACAAGATGCAAACCAGTTTGGGGGAAGCACAGCATATGTGCTTTTCTCACATATCCAATTCAGTCTGGCTGGGGCCCATCATTTCATGCAGTGTAGACATCTTCCCACCCACCCTTTAGATGAGAAAAATTGGGCAGGGGGTGAAGGTTTATTCAAAGCAGTCAAGGGGCCCCCACCACTGGGTCTTCTAGGAGGCTGAGTTGTAGGTAGAACTTTTGACTCAGACACATCAGGCTTTCTCAAGAGACACTAAACTACCCTTCCCATTGGGCAAGACACTCCCTCCAATAATTAAGGTTTTGAGAAGCCAAATCCCTGTGGTGGGGCTGGGGCACCCTGTTCCAGTATAAGGTTTACAGAGATCTAATCCTTTAGCTTCCTGTATCGTTGATTCTCACATGATTTTCCCCTTTATACATAGCAAGAAGAGACCTTCAGAGCCTGGGATGTCTCTGGTAGAATTAAAAACAAGTTTTAGTTGTGGTCAGGATTGGAGGGAGGCTACTATTTCCTCATAATATGATTGAAAAACTTGATAAGGCATGGTCACTTGGATGACAGTGGCTGTCGTGAAATCAGTACAGTTCCTGGGTCAGTGCCACACATATTTGTATTCGATCCCAACTTGAAGACTATTTTCCCACTTTGGGTCTCCTAGATTCAAGATAGTAAAATTAACAGGGTTACAGGTTTTCAATTCACCAATAAGAGTGGCAACCCCCTTTGGAGGAGTGCTACCTGGTCTTTGCCCTTCCCTGTGCCCCATGAAACACAGCTCCAATGGGGGCAATAGGCCCAGCAATCACGCTACCAGGCAGCCTGGGGCCAGGCCTGTTCACACGGGCACTATCACCGAGCCCGTATTCTCATTCCCATAACTCCCCACATTTTAGGACTATCCAGGGATTTTTACTAATGGCTGCACACTCATCAAAAAATACTGACACTTGCAGGGGATTTGTTTTGTTCTTTGCTTTTTACCAAGAAATGTTTTATTTTTCTTGCAGTAGCTTTGTTAATTGCACAAAATCATGTTTTTGCCATTTAAACATCACACAATCCTATTCTGAAAGACAAATGTTCATTAAAAACAAAGCAAAAATGAAAACTCACAACCTTAATCACCTAGATTTGTCATTTAAAGGTTTAAAGGAAAAGACGGGCTTTCTTACAAGCTTTTCCACAAGTATCACATTTTCTCCTTAAAGGGAAGGATTTCAAAACAAAGGTGAAATAGCTTAAACAGAAATACTCATAAAAAGAAACTTTACAGAATTCTCAACAATATTAAGACAACATTGACTAACCGATTTCATTACAGTGCCTTCCCCCACCCCCACCC